>JZKD02S2257187.1:0-11594 GCA_000966675.3 Picea glauca | reverse complement strand
TCTCGTCTAACAACTTGAAAATATTTTCCATTTGTTGGGGAATCTTCACCACTTTTGTGGAAGGTAGATTAATTCTCAACTTCAACCAAATTTTATTTCATATCTTCAACCACATTTTATTTCATCTGTGGAGGGATTGATATTTGATGTTGTTTCTTAGCTCCAGTGTTGCTTATCACATTTTTATTTCTCTCTTTATCATTCTCCTTTTCTTTATTTTTGTCTTTGTCTTTTTTAGAATTATCTTTACTTTTGGACTTATTTACAAATGCTCGTGTTTGGGAAATGTTCTCTTGTGAGTCAAGATCATCTTCACCTTCTTTAAATGTATACATGGATTTCTCGCATATGTCAGTTGTACATGTTCAAAAATTTTCTACGGTAAATAATCATTTTCTTGTTCAATTATTTGTTCGATGTATGGTTCATCAAGAACTATTTCATTTGGAATTGATTGTCTGGGGACCCTTTGTCTTTGTTGATTATCATTATTCTCAAAGCTCACTCTATTCTCTTAAGGAGGATTCATTTTTTTTTATGGGACCATCATCCTTGGATTTGGTATGTAATTTTTGTTCCTTCTCAATATGGTTATTTCATTTTGCATCTGTCTAATTGTTCTACTCATTTGTACAATTTCGATCCTTTGCTTAGTCTCTTGGGATGGTAGGGTTTGTCTTCACATTCGGTATAGTTCCCTTGAAAATCCCTCCACTAGTGATCTGCTTTTCAATTGTTCATGTCCTTTTCTCTTCATTCCTTTTTGAACTAGAAGCTCATGGTCATTGATATTTAGATTACCCATCTGCATTTGTACTTTTCCAAGGATAATATCAGGGTCAGCGTCCATTTCAATCATAATTTATTTCATTTTCGTAGCTTTAGTCATTGCTTCCTCTAGGGTATCCATTTGGGAGGTTCTAATAGTGAACTTTACATTAGGTGGCATGGAAATTTTATAACAACAAAGCATCACTAGATCATTTGGCCTTTTATCTTTAGGGATTTTGCTCGGAGTTTTATTGAATCTGAGATTGAAATCCTGCATTATCTCATTCTTCTTTAAACAAATCTGAGTGAAATTAGTGGGAGGGGTATGATACGCGACTGGGGGAGAGAACATAGTTATGAACATAATTTTGAGATCATATAATGAGCCAATTGATCTGGTGGAAAATGTTGTATACCATTCTTAGGCTTGGCTTGATATTTGGAGAAAAAACCTTAACATTACATCATCATATTCCACAAGATGAAAGACACAAACAACCATGAACAAATCAACATGTCTTTTAGCATCAATTGTTCCATCTCCATAAAATTATTTCAAAGTACCTTTAGGAAGGATTGGGAACTCGTGTTGTTCACCTCGCAGGTCAAGAGGGGAATCTCTTATTCATCTAGGGTTTCTGAACCTTCACCCTTCGCCAAGTATTCTTTCCTCCCTTCTTTCTTCATGTGGTTCCTCATGGATTTATCCATTTATTTCTTCATGTATTTCTTCATTTCTTTCTTCCATGTCCAAAAGCTTCTCCTTTTCATCAGGAATATGTTTTTCACTTTCTGAAGTATGTAACTTCTTATTTTTCCTTCTAGTGATTGGTCCTTTGTATTTATCCAATTTCAATTCCATCCTTGTTCTTGTGATCTTTGATCTCGACTCTTGTTTCTTTGGTCTTGTATTTTGTCCCTCCTTTTTCGTCGAATAATTTTCCTTTCTTCTTCTTGAAATAGTGTTTGCCAAGACCTTTCTAATTCTTCCCTGGTTTCAGTTGTTTTTATTGCAAGATTATATAGTTGATGAAGAATACTTTGTTGATTATTTAATCCAATTTCTAACTAGGGCTCGTTAGCATGAGGTAAAGGCATGTAATTTTATGATATGTAACCAGATACAAATCTTTCATTTGTTCCTCAATATGGTTTCTAAAAATATTGACGCTTGAATCCACAAGGACCAAAATGGAAACCTCACGAGGATATTAATCCTCCTGCGTTTTTATAGAGGTGGTATCTCTCTTCAGCTTATGGTATTATTTAATAACTTTATATTCAAAAAACAATATAGGACCTTAAGATAGTCCAATCTTTATGCTCAAAGAAAGATAAAATGTTGAAATATAAAAGATTTATTTTAAAAGAATTCATGAGAAAGGACCAGGAATATCACAAATTACACATTTGCAGAAAATAAACACAATTTCCTCACATCCATCACAGTGAAAATAAATATTTATGATCACACATAAAAAATAAAAGAACATGGTCCAGACGCATAAGAGAAATTTTATAGAGTAAATACTTTCATAGCTCAAAATAATATTATGATGAATCAATTTCAACTACTTCATACTCAATACTAAGAGTTATAAAATACAGTCAAAATTGATCTGGACTGAGTTCTCTTGGGATTTCTCAAAAATAATAGTTTGTTACAATGCTTTGAAATTTAAATCTATTTGTCCAAAGGACTGGGATTGGGGTGCATGCGAACCATAAAGAAAACATATGCAAGAAGGTAGAACAAAGAGAGAAGAAGGTGGGTGAATGTTAAGCAACAGAATTTGGAAAGAAGACAAAAGAAAGTTATCAGAATTTGGTTAAGATTTTTTATTTAAAGAAGAATAATAATTGCATGAATATTGATAAGGAAACAAGAATGTGATCAGTATGGACTTACTATGATGGTATCTCTCATCTATCTTCTTATTGTTGCTTCCTTTATATTCATGTTGGATGCAGTTGGATTACTGGTCATAACTTCCTTTGCTGGAATCTCGAAAATATTGGCGATTGAAGTATTTAACCATTCTTGAGTGAAATCCCTTAATGGAGCAACAATTACTAATTTCTTTATCTTAATATTAAATAGCTCCTTTTCAATTTCCCTAAGATCAACAGAAAATTTTTGTAATAGATTTCCAATGTCTTCATTCTTATTTGTATATTCGATAAGCCAACTATCAATGCCATCGTGTGTGAATTCCATCATATTGTCAAATTTTTCAATTGATGTCCTTTTTAGTTCTTCAATATTCTCTTGAAAGTCCTGTTGAGTCATGATCATGGAGTTTGAAAGGTACTTAGGGTCAGGGACTTCAATGGTAGTTCCAGCAATGTCCAGATCAAGAATTTTTAATAATGCTTTAGTTTTCTTCCTTGATCAGTCAATCAATTGGACTATTATACCTTTTAAAACATTAATTTGTTTTATCCAACAAGATTTAAATTGTTTGATGTGGCTCAGAGAAGGTATATTTTCCTGTTTTCTCATCTACTCTGTCATTGTCACAACTCTAGTTGTCAAAATCACAACTCCGTCAGTATAGAACCTTTCATCATTTTTTAAGCCTGAATTTAAATACTCCTTGGTGTTTTGAATTCTTAAACCAAGAGAAGCGAAACTCTTTTCCATATCCCGTAGATCAAGAATCAATGAGATCCTCTTTTTAATATTTTGTTCAAAAAAATGACAGGTGGTTGTGATTAAACTGGAAATTCCTTTGACCCTCGAACTTGATTCAAGGTTTTCTTGAATACTATTTCCAGGATGAAGCATGGAAACAAGAGAAGCCAAAATAAGTGGAGGCATGAGGGTTTCCTCCAATTCTTTGATTCTTTCTTTGAACTATTCATTCTCTTATTCCATGTGTGTGATTGAAACATTAAGGGAAGTGTTATCGGACTATTCGGTAGGTGCAGACACTAACAGATCTCCCCAGATCCACCTGGATCTAGAACAAAACAGGACAGGACATGACTCTTTCCCTAAGTTTTGACCGTTGAATCAACTAGTAGGAAGGAACAAGTAACATACCTTTATATCGCTTCCTAGGGTCTCTGTTGCTCCTGCTTCACTCCAGTGCTCTCGTGAGGTCAAGACAAAGACAACCAAACCAACCAAAGTGAATATAGCACAATATATTCAAAAATCAACCTATGTGTATGATCAAGGAATTACACAATAAAGTGGAAATAGCTTTATGGGAAAGGGACATGCCACTATATCATATTAATGGAAAGTAAAGATTACAACCTAAGCCTTGATGTCACAAAATTCCTTTCGATGGCTCTTGGCTCCGACACACACACTTGCTCAATCCTTGTATGAAGAAGATCAAATCCTCTTGATAGACTTGCTAGAGTATCCAAGCTGATGTTCAGCTAAGTCCTTCACACAATTCTTTCACCAATTCTCCAATGAATCTTTCTTAACCTTTTCCATGAGAATTCCCTCAATATATAGGAGAGAATGAATTAGTTACTTGGATAAGAATGATCCCAAAATATCAGGGAATCCAGTACTAGGATAACCATTTGAATGCCAACCCATCCTTCTAGAAGATTCCCTTCTAGAAACATCGAGAATTCATATTTTTCCATGCTTTAGGAAGAGTTCACACCCTATCTATTCAACATAGTGCAAGAAGTTCTCACCCTGGCTTAAGGCAGCCTACGAGAATCAGGAATTCTCACACCCAAATATACTAGCAACCTGCGAACCTTCTTCAAAAATGAGTTTTCTGGGAAGAGATGAAGGTAACTTTTCTCAGGACAAAGTTCTTATGAAGAGCCTGAGTACACCATTATCAATACATCATCATGATGACCAAAATCATGGGTAACAGAATGCCCCCCAAAGTATGAGGTTGGAACTAGTGACAGCTGAAAGACTTTGTAAGTTGAATGTGTGTGTCAGAAACCAGGAGCACACCTAATCGGAAACCTGCAAACAACCAAGCATCTGCAGAATATCATATATACCAATTTTTAGGTAGGCATTCCCTTACTCAGATCATAGACTGACGAAAATTGTAGACCTGGGTCATGGCCACCAATCATACACTGTGGATCCATGCCATTGAAATATAGCATAGCCATCATGAATACACTGTGGATCTATGCGAGAAATTTCAAATTAAGACGACATAGCCACGAGACATACATAGTGGATCTATGTGTCGCAAATTATACATACTCCATCGCAACTTGGACAAAAGAGATGATATCCAAGGTCTTCAATCTCATCGCCCAAAGTACGAATCTAACCATGTGATTACATGTGCTGAAGTCGAACATGGAAGAAACCACTTGATTACTGATTATTTATGAAACCGTTAACAAGTGCGAGGGAAATAACCATTGATGTCAATGACTCCCAAGGTACCCTAGTACAATCCATTGAGTGCGAATAAATGAGTTGAAGTCGAACATCCGATGGAATCTTTTGATCAGGGGTTAATGATGTAAACCCACTTTCGAAAGCGAGGAAACCTGCCATTGAGGCATGCAAGCTCCAAGGTACCAAATAATTTCTAAGTCTTGATTCCAGATAATGAGTTGAAGTTTATGGAACAAAACTCATCACAAGAGGGCCTTGATGTATCCCCCATCAATGACACGAAATGAGTAACAGATTTTGAAGGTGAAATAGAGTATGATGTGAATTGGACTAGACATAGGGAAGGCCGACACGGAGAGAATGGATAACTACAAATGGTCGACTCAATATAGGTTTCATATGGACTTCTCTTGAACATATGAACGAGACAACCAATGATTTGGCAGCATTGACTCAAAGACGACACAGGGAATGACCTTGTAGCAAATCGAATGAGAGACAAATGGATTTCCCAAACCGGCTTAAAATGATGAATAGGGGGTGTCACGTTCAAGAGTGACACTTACTGCCAATCAATACGAAGATGAAAACATATCCCTTTCCCAAATTTTCCNAACCTTTTCCATGAGAATTCCCTCAATATATAGGAGAGAATGAATTAGTTACTTGGATAAGAATGATCCCAAAATATCAGGGAATCCAGTACTAGGATAACCATTTGAATGCCAAGCCATCCTTCTAGAAGATTCCCTTCTAGAAACATCGAGAATTCATATTTTTCCATGCTTTAGGAAGATTTTGCACCCTATCTATTCAACACAGTGCGAGAAGTTCTCACCCTGGCTTAAGGCAGCCTACAAGAATCAAGAATTCTCGCACCCAAATATACTAGCAGCCTACGAACCTTCTTCAAAAATGAGTTTTCTGGGAAGAGATGAAGGTAACTTTTCTCAGGAGAAAGTTCTTATGAAGATCCTGAATACACCATTATCAATACATCATCATGATGACCAAAATCATGGGTAACAGAATGCCCCCCAAAGTATGAGGTTGGAACTAGTGACAGTTGAAAGACTTTGTAAGTTGCATGTGTGTGTCAGAAACCAGGAGCACACCTAATCGGAAACCTGCAAACAACCAAGCATCTGCAGAATATCATATATACCAATTTTGAGGTAGGCATTCCCTTACTCAGATCATAGACTGACGAAAATTGTAGACCTGGGTCATGGCCACCAATCATACACTGTGGATCCATGCCATTGAAATATAGCATAGCCATCATGAATACACTGTGGATCTATGCGAGAAATTTCAAATTAAGACGACATAGCCACGAGACATACATAGTGGATCTATGTGTCGCAAATTATACATACTCCATCGCAACTTGGACAAAAGAGATGATATCCAAGGTCTTCAATCTCATCGCCCAAAGTACGAATCTAACCATGTGATTACATGTGCTGAAGTCGAACATGGAAGAAACCACTTGATTACTGATTATTTATGAAACCGTTAACAAGTGCGAGGGAAATAACCATTGATGTCAATGACTCCCAAGGTACCCTAGTACAATCCATTGAGTGCGAATAAATGAGTTGAAGTCGAACATCCGATGGAATCTTTTGATCAGGGGTTAATGATGTAAACCCACTTTCGAAAGCGAGGAAACCTGCCATTGAGGCATGCAAGCTCCAAGGTACCAAATAATTTCTAAGTCTTGATTCCAGATAATGAGTTGAAGTTTATGGAACAAAACTCATCACAAGAGGGCCTTGATGTATCCCCCATCAATGACACGAAATGAGTAACAGATTTTGAAGGTGAAATAGAGTATGATGTGAATTGGACTAGACATAGGGAAGGCCGACACGGAGAGAATGGATAACTACAAATGGTCGACTCAATATAGGTTTCATATGGACTTCTCTTGAACATATGAACGAGACAACCAATGATTTGGCAGCATTGACTCAAAGACGACACAGGGAATGACCTTGTAGCAAATCGAATGAGAGACAAATGGATTTCCCAAACCGGCTTAAAATGATGAATAGGGGGTGTCACGTTCAAGAGTGACACTTACTGCCAATCAATACGAAGATGAAAACATATCCCTTTCCCAAATTTTCCNTTTTCTTTTTAAATGTTTTGTGAATTTTTATCATATTCAAATGTTTTTTTGTTTTATATGTTCGTTCAAAGACTAATACAAAATCATTTGTTGATGTCACAGATGTTGGACCTTACAGACCTCCTGGTACTTCTCCCATAGAGTGGGGAGGAGAGGTAGTGGCAACGCCACAATATGCTGAGGATTATCAAGTGGTGGAACAAAATCTGGAGGGCTTGACCGCAGATATTCCAGACATGACTCTAGAAGAGGTTCCACAACGCGATCAGTGTCATACTGTAGGAGTATCAGGGTCCATGAGTCAACTACTCCGTAGGGTTTCTCGGGCAGTCATGTGCTACCGTGTACGTCATCCATGACATCACTTTGTAGAAGCTATGAGATTCAGATTTTGACATTTTGGTCTTCGGACAAACTTTTTGTAAAAAACTCTTTTGATCATTATATATACAGACGGCTTCTACCGGTTTACCTTATATTGTGCGAATATTGATGTGATTGATTTATAAATGATTCAAATGTTTGTCCAATACATAATTAGCCAATGCATTTGTTAATGTATTTAGACATCTAGTAATATGTTGATATTCAATGTGATCAAAATAACGCTCCAAGAGGTGAATTCGCAAATACACCCGTAACAAAGTAGGACTTCGAATAGAGTAAACATTACTTAATTGTAGTACTACAAGCTGCGAATCAATTCGCACAACCAAATGACGAATTCTGAGTGAGATAGCATCAACCAATAATTCAATAACGGCGCTATACTCTGCAATGTTGTTGGTCGCACGGCCGAGGCACGCACCTCGTAAAGAGACAAGTTCGTTTGTAGGGGCGTAAATTTCCCATGTAGCGGAAGCAAGGTTCTGAGTACTACGGCTAGCACCATCAGCGAAGCCAATATAGGGTAGCGAAGACTCCAACATCTAGAAATCAAACACAACGTCACATAAGGGCAGAGACCAGATAACGACAAAAGCAAGCTATAGTAACACACCAAAAAGTATGATACAATAAAAATACAAGTACTTGTGCACAAATGATTTTATTCATAGTACTTCTTCAAGTACAACCCATTCCTAGGTTCACTCAAAGGGATACCATCGTAATCTACCAACTCATAAGCTCCTTTTTCCAAAACTCGTCGAATGATATAAGGACCTCGCCACATGGGTTCAAATTTCCTAGCTCCTAACATATCTCGATCTTGTTCATAGAGAAGAACAATATCACCTTCGAAAAAAATGTGAGGCTTGACATGCTTGTCGTATTGGGCCTTGACATGCTTTTTCTAAGCTTCTATGACTAGGGTGGCATCACGTCGAGTTTCGTCTAATCGCATAAGATACAATAGACGTTCTTCTTCAACAGAAGTGTTGGGTAGGAGTTCAAGAGCTAGTTTTAAAGAGGGTATCTCGCATTCGATAGGGAGAATGGCTTCCACACCATAGACTAACAGAAAAGGTGTAAACCCAATAGCGGACTTGACAGATGTCTGATATGCCCACAATGCTGAAAACAACATTATGTGCCAACTTGTTTTATGAATCCCTATCATTCGTCGAAGCATAGTTATGAGAACTTTGTTGATTGCTTCGACCTAGCCATTGGCTTGTGGATAATAGGGCGTTGGGTTATCATGGCGAAGACCCAACTTTTCAGTAAGTTCAGACATCATAAAATTCCTAATGTGGCTACCGTGATCAGTGACGATAGCTTGGGGAACACCAAAACAAGCTATGACATGATTAAAAAGGAACAATGTTGCAGTCTTTCTAGTGTTGTCAATAATGTAACCATGCCCCACGGTCAAGTGAGGGTGACATGTCATGAAATCGATGCCCCATTTCGTAAAGGGACCAACTGAGACCACAGGGTGAAGAGGAGTAGGATGTGACCGAATCTTCTGATTATAGTTCTGGAGGGCATGGCATTTATGAATGGCAATAATGCAGTCATTAAACAAAGGCCAAAAATACCCTACGCGTAAGATCTTCTGAGCAGTAACATACCCATACATATGACCACCACATGCTCCAGAATGGCAGCCATTTAGATCTTTCTTGGTTTCATCAAACGTTAGACAACGTCGAAAAATAGAGTCAATCCCCTGACGATAACGAGTATCCCTGAGGATAATGTACTGATGAGCTTGATACAGAATGCGACGTCGGTCAGTACTAGAAAAAGTTGGCCGGAAAGTCTGGGTTTGGAGATATATAATGATATCCCCATACCAAAGATCATCAGTGCTAATAAGGAAAAGAGATTCATCAGGTAATGAATCAACTGCTACATTTTCCATTGCAGAATGAGGAAAATCGCATATCAACTCAGCAAAAACTAAAGACTTCTTGGACTTGGCGTGGTCGAATTCCAAGTCAAACTCCTGGAGTATCACAATCCATTTGGAGTATTTTCCCCCTAGCAATTGACGTGTCAAAATATGTTGCATAGGGTTGCAATGGGAAATCACCGTAGTCTTGCGTGATAGGATATAGTGCCGGAAGCATTGGATGACTTGGACGACAACCAAGGCTAGTTTTTCGACATGTTGATACTTGATTTCAGTCAGTGTAAGACTCTGAATCAAGTAGTAAATAACATGTTCATCGTGAGCATCATCCTCTTGGACAAGAACCATGCCAATAGTGTACTCTGAGGTGGCAAGATAAAGGAAATAATTGCGACTGTAATCAGGGGGAAAGAGAATCAGAGCTCACGTTAGGGACAATTTCAAAGCTTCAAAAGCATTGTTGGCAATGGTATTCCAGAAAAACTCGGAATCCTTCTTTAAGAGCCGCGTAAAACCATGAGTAATCTCAGCGTAATTTGGGAAAAAATGACGAAGAAAGTTTGCTTTCCCCTGCAAACTTTGCAACTGGCGAAGTGTAGAAGGAGGAGGGAGATTAATGATCTCCTCAACCTTCAAACTATCCACCCGGATCCCTTGACGCGAAACGATAAAACCTAGAAGATGGTCGGATTCCACACAGAAAACGCACTTATGAGGATTTAAACGTATACGGTAGAACCTACAGTGAATGAAAATGGCACGGAGGTGGGTTGGGTGATTGACTCTGTGCATAGAATGAGCGGGTAAATCGTCCAAATATGGTTGAATGATGCGCTTGATATCATGAAAAGCATAAGACATAGCGCGTTGAAAATTTGCGCCAGCGTTCTTAAGACCGAAAGGAAGTTTCCGATAGGAAAAAGTACCCCAAGGAAAAATAAAAACAGTCTTATGTTGATCCTCAGGAACAATGTTGATTTGATTATAGCCGGAGAAATCATCCATGAGAGAGAGGATTTCACTTCCGGCATAGTCATCGACAATCTGATCGATGAAAGGGGTAGGAAAGTTGTCTTTTGGACAAGCTTTATTAATATCCCTATAATCAACACAAACAGGAATCGTACCTTGTTTCTAGTCAATCAGGACAAGGTTGGAAACCCAATCTGTGAGAGCCATCGGATAAATAAAGTCGGCTTTCATAAGTTTCTCGACTTAGAGCTTTATAGCAGCCACTTTATGTGGGTGAATTGGACGAAGGCATTGCCAGACAGTTTTAGCGTCATGATATGTCTTAATCTCACGTATCACAATTTCAGGGTCGATACCTGGCATTTCTTCATAACTCCAGGCGAAGATGTCACGAAACTCTTTGAACAGGGACGTATAGGTGACTATTTCGTCAGGGGAACACAAAGCTCCTATATGGACATTTTCGATGATTCCAGGTTTGATGGATATGTTAATGGGAATCGTGGGTGAGATATTGCTCAAGTTCCCTTCGGAAAACACATCGTGTGTAGACCCAGGAACAGTTGAAATGATGACAACGGTCGATGGGGTAGAAATCCGTTGGCAGTTATCAAGAGTGTGTTGCTCCAAAAATAGAATAGAACAATGATTCCCATCATCCCAAGGGGTGTCCTCCATGACGGACATGATCATCTCGTCAGTGGTAAAGATAACATGAAAAGGATCAGGAGACAACTCATCAAGAGAGGGGGTAGAAGGCGTTGTCAATTGAACGGCCTGATAGGCGGATTCAACGGGACTTAATGGAATTTCGTTGCTGAAATGAAGATGATCTCCAGGGTCAGGGACTATCCAAGGGTCGTGGGATGCAGGAAGTTCGTGAGGTGAAGTAGAGATCATGTTGATAGAAGCAACAAATGAGCGTGGAACATCGAGTGGTGGAATGGGGAAAGTACCCATTAACGAGGAGTCCTTTAGAAGGCCTACACTGACGTTCTCATAACCCGATGGGGTTTTAGCAATAAATGGTACGTTGCCAGTATGGGTATCAGAATTGAAGAAGG
>JZKD02S2257154.1:4196-28160 GCA_000966675.3 Picea glauca | reverse complement strand
CCAAGATGTTGTTGATGATGTTGCCCTCTCTCTCGCCTGATGTTGTTGTAGAATACCCTTCTTGTTAAGGGGGAGTGTTGAAATATTGTAAGTGCAAAGAGTACTCTATTTATTATTGATGTATTATTCATTAGATCAATCCCCTTTTATGGATTGATCATGTCGAGAATTGTAAATGACCAAATCCCCTTTTGCGGATTGGTCAAATGCTAATTGTAATATGCATAATGAGAAGTCGGCCCCCAGAATTAATTAAAGTGGTTATAACCACCCAGAAGAAGAAGTCGTCCTTGCCAATGAAAAGACACTTCGTTTCAGCTCCTGCCAGATTGTATAAATAAAGGAGGCTAGCAACGCATTTGTTCACTCACTCACTTGATCATCAAAGCACAAGTTTGAAGCTGCAGTTGAAGAAGAAAGAGAGAGAGACGCACTACTTGGGAGAGGACTTTCTGTATTGTTTGGTTTATTCTCTTGGCATTGTATTGGCTATATATATTAAGGAAGTTTTTGTTGGGTTTTCTCCCCCATTAGGGTTTCCCAGGATAAATGATGTGTCTCTTGTGATTGTGTTTCTCTCAGTGATCCTATCTATGCTATGGTTATCTAGTAAATTGAAAAGAAACCTAATAATAGCTTAAAATCTAACACTAACTTGCTTAGATAGGCCAATAATTTCATAAATATTTCTGGTTTTTATATGCGAGAAACTTCTGTTGAAAAACAGAAAATTTCCTTAACTTGTTGAGTGTGTTGCAGCACAAATCAGCAAGCAATAGCTTGCTGATTTTTGCAGTTTCTCGCCAGGCTAAGGGTACATGCTGCCTAAATTTCAAGCACAACACACCTTCCAGTACCTCCTTTCCAAGTGGTAACAGTTTCTCGTCTCCCTCTCTCATCTAAACACTGTAAGCAAGCCCAAAGGAGTGTACCCAAGTGGCTTGCATTCATCTTATTTCAGTATTTACTTTGCATGCTTTAGTTAGATTTCCTTTTTGTCTTTACTTCATAGTTAGCTAATGAGTTGTGGTCTCTACATGCATGCTTAGCAATTAAAATTATCTATAGTAGACTACACATCTAATTGCTATCTTAGAGCCCGAAGAGGCTTAGATTAAATCTTTATTTTCAGTTGCATGCAAGTTACAGTTTCTTTAATCTTTATCTTACACATGTGCATGCGAACTTAGTTTTCTTAAAAGTTTTAAAAGTAATCATCATTTACATTTCCGCAAGTTATTTCCATTGCTTTATGTTTCACATGCAATAATCTCACTAAAGCATTTAACTTGCAATCTTGTCCTTCAAAGGCTTCAGCGTTCACAATCGCCATTTTCAGTTTCACAAGCATTTTTAGTTCTTAACATTTACATGCAATAACTTCATAACTTAAGGACTTAACTTGCAATTTCACTATTAAGAGTTCACACTCATATCTTTCGATTTCAATACTTTGGCACTTTTTGAGCAAGCTACAAGCACTCAAATGCACTTCAACACTTAGCTCATAGGTTAATAATTAATTTATTAGACTTAATAGGACACCATTACTAACCATCTTCGCCATTTAAAATGGGGTCGAAGGAAGGCAATGGCAGGTGCTAGGCCGAGGATGGTCTCATGGCGTGCGGCATCCTTCCTGGGAGTACTCTGATCTTAGGACTAACCTGTGGAGCTAGGGAGGGCCTCGTTGCCTAACTTCTTGAGCACCCAGCATTCACATGGTAATTGGGGGAGGAAAGTTTTGGGTTGACGTTTAGATAGGATTAAAATAAATCTCATTTAATCACTTAACTTAATCCTTGGTCTACAACATTGGCAATTTACATTCTACACTTGCAAGCATACGGATCTCATATTTATATTCACATGCAAGTCTTTTATGTGTTGTAGAATAATTATCTGAATGGTTATATCTCTTATCTGGAATACTGTATATCTTCAAGCATTTCATCTATCTTGTGTTCCTGTATTCGTGGTGTGATCCTTCAAGAAGTTGCGCATCCACCTGGAGGCACTCTCTTGACTAGGTCTTGAGTGACTTGCGTCTTTTTGCCATTGATAAGCAGTCCAATAGAGTAAGATCTATTGTGAGCATGCTTGGCTTGATGTGTTGATGTATGTATCATCTTGAGTAATCTTCTTTTCCTGCACATTCAAGCACTTGTTAGTATAATGTATATCTTATATCTAGTTTAGTTTAGATTTGCATATCTCACATATTCTTTTTGTATCTAGTTGTATCTATCTTGTTGTAACATTTGTAAACTTGTAATTATTTTGTAACGAATCCTCCCTTAACTTAGTTGACCCCTTGCCCAATCTTAGGCACTAGTCTTAGTTGTCCTAGGAAAAGGTTCTGACTATCATACTTAATTGTTGCATCCTGCATTTGTTGCTTAACATCATAGGCTAGATTCCCCCTGACCATTTAAACAATTAAAACCAACTCCTAGAACATTAAACTCTAAATCTCATCTAGTAACTAGGGTCTACTCCCCTTGGCTTCCCTAGGAGTTAGCCTAGACCTATGTTGCAAGAAATGCCCCCCCCCCCTCGGTTTCCTGCTCGAAATCGGTACGAAACTCGGAAACTGGTACGGTACGACCAAGAAACATTGTCGGTCGTACCGTATGGCATTTCCCGATTTGGAAACGTCGTACGGTACGGTCGGCGGCGTTTCCTTGCCATACCGGCCCGTACAGCCGGCTTTTTGGGTGTCTTTGAGGAGAACTAAAAAAAAAAATGGGGGCCATGGGGCCCCCAAACAGTCAAATATATCTTCTTTTTTGCATTTTCTAGGTTTTTCCTACATCATTATTGCAGTTTTTACTGCATTTTTTTTGCATCATTATGTTTTTCTTGCAATATAATGTCTTATTTTTAAAAAAACTATATATACATATATATATATATATATATATATATATATATATTTTATATACGGCGTTTCCCCGGACGTTTCCATTTTTGGGGGGCCTGTTTCGTACCGTCTCGGTTTCGGAAACTTGGAAACGTTTCCCCATTTCGTGCAACTTAGGCCTAGATGGAAGAGGTTCAAGTCAAAGTGACAACGTGGACTTTGAACCTAGGCATTGTGCCTCCGAGGACACACTAAGTGAGAAGGACTTAGCTCACGTTTGCAAGTGTGTATAAGGACGACAACAGGGGGGACCTAATTAATTATTCACATTTAACTTAGGAGGAAAGGCGCCTAGCTTAAGTGATGTCAACGGAAAATCAGATCGGTGGAGGTATAAGAAGAGGAATTCGACCTAATTCCTCATTATGTTATGATTTTGATTTGAGAATAGGTTCCAGAGGAGGAAGTCGACCTCAACATATGTTTTGTGGATTTCTGGAGGAAACCACCACCACAGATCGGTTTCGATGTTGGAAGACACAACCTAGCCTATCGAAAGTACCACCCAGATATTTCACCATGCCTTATCAGTGATCTACAGTCCCAGTTCAGTTAGTGCGCATTGCAGCCGGTGAGGGCGCTAGGGTTTGAGAGATAGTTTTGTGTAGTTCGACGAGACCGGAGAATATCTCTCCATATCCTTCCGACCCAGTTGAGAGGGAGCCAGGGCGCTTCTTTTGAGCTATCATTCATCAGATTCTGACGGAGAAATCTCCTTGTGCGCATCAGACATCCAGGAAGTGCACAGCACTTGGGGAGGTACATTGAGGGTTCCAGAGAGATCACCAAGTCAGATCCGGGGAAACCCTCCCGACCCATTACAGAGGAGGCTAGGGTGCTCATTTTGAGTCAGGTATCATCAGATTCCGACAGTGGAATCATCAGGGCGCATTGCCATAGCCCAGGAGGTGTGCAAACCCCTAGGGGGTCCCATCCAAAGTCCATTTTGAGCTTTAGTGAACTGATCTTCGGTCTGTCAGATATCAGGAGGAGTTTAGAGGCCAAGGCGCACAGTTTGGGACAGTTTTCAGGCCGATCAGACGAACGTAGCCACCAGGGAGAATATATCTTCATTTGCAACAGTTGCCGTGAGCTTCCGGGGTTGTATGTAGTCGATCTATCCATGCATGTGCAGATCCTTTCTGCAGCTTCTGATCACAGGTATTTTATGTTAGTTTGCATTGTATTCCAGTGACGATCCATGAGATCTAGCTGATGATTAGTTTCCTGCTTTCTGCATGCCAGTTGTATTTCCTGTTATTTTACATAATACATATTATTGAGCTGTGTTGTCTTTTATTACTCGCATGCATGATATAATTGTAAAACATCATTCTATCTAAACACACACGCAAAATCACCACGCATGTTAAGACAAAGAAACTAAAACGCATCTAGAAACCCCCAGAGTATCAGATCCGAGAGCCAAAACATCAGTTTAAGTAGAGCATATCCGGATCCACCAGATCAGGGATATTTCACTAACCCCCCGGGCGGTTGGATGATGTTGATATGAGGTATTGACATGGCACTATATTGTCTTTGGAGACCTAATGATTTGGCATGGTAATGTCATATTATTGATGTCACTATTGGGGGTGTTGCACGTGTTCCCCTTTTTCTTATGTTGTACTACACTAGCTAGTGGGACATGATTTATATGTTGTGTGGTGGTACATGATGCCTAGGATGTTTGTCCTAGCACTTTGGGGGTTTATCTTATATGTGGATTATACCTTGGCATGTGTACTCCTTTGATATGGTTCTAAAATGATTTATTAAGTTATTTGGAGGTTTTTCCAAAGCACGTTGGTTAATCTAACACATTTTATTAACCCCTTGGCGCAATTATTAGAAAATCTAAAGAAAGATAGAGACGGATATCAAGGGATAAAAGGGCATATTAGTAGTTCTTTAGCCTCTTGATGTAACACTTGAAGTAATCTTACTAAATATTTGATGTAATGTAAGATACAATTTATTCAAAAGAGGTGAAATCATGGCGATCACTACAAAAAGAAATTAGACGTCAGAATTCCATTGTTCACACAACATTGTTATTTGCCATGGTTTAGTAACAATTGCTCCACAAAACGTGTAATGGTCCCAACCAGATTTGATTGGAACATTGGGTTTCTATTGTGTTTTATGTGTTTTCTGGTTGTGGCATTTTGTCAAACACTTTGCTGATTTTAGTCTCTTAGGCTGCGTTGGGGTTTATAATGATGGTTCTTTGTGTGTTTGCAGCAAGTAAATGATAGCAATGTAACAATGAAATGTACTCAACAAGATGAAAGACAAATAGCACAAGAAATAGCAACAAATACCTCAGATCTGATTTATTTATAGTAATAGTTGTCCTCATACAAAGATGAAGCAGATCTGGAATACATATAATAAAATAGAGTGTGGGGCTGATGATGCCTCCAAGATACAAGATAGAGAAGAAGATCTAGGCTTCCAAAAGCCTCTCCAAGTTGATGACCAAGTAATACTGCAATCCAACAGATACCCTCTACTGTATGTGATGCCCTCTCTCTCACAATGTGCACTTCTTGGCTGGAATGGTCCAAGGAAAGTACAGCCTCCTCTCTGATGGCCTCAAACCTCTGCAAAACTCTGTGAGAAGATAGATCTGGTGATGGCAAGAGGATATGAGTAATCTCTAGGCTGTAGCTCAACTGGAAGACCTCCCAACAATCATATCTCTAAGACTGATGCACCCAGACTAGCTGAAACAAGCCAATAATTTGGCCTCCTTGAAGATGGCTACCAAACCACTGAAACCAAGTGCCAAGATGTAGATCGGGGGTTAGGAAACCCCAATGCCAAAGCTCCAGTCTATTGGGAAAGGTATTCCCTTCCAGAACACAAGATCTCTAAGGATAGTGCGCTCTCCTCAAGTGGAAATGCATCCCCTTGAATGGTAGAATGAATGGGTTGGAGAAACCACTCAATCACTGAAGCAAAAAGGCACCCTGGTGATAGCTAGCACCTTTGAAGTGAGATCTCTCTCAGAACCGGTGTCTACAACCCTCCACGAACTCCTCTGTCAAGAACAATGTGCCCTAGCTCTGCAGAAACCCTCCAAGTTGTGCCCTACTTCCTCAAATGCTCTTGGAACTGAATAGAACTAATGTAGAATGGTGAGAGAAGAATCTTTCACCTCCGTGACCAATCTTGGACCAGGTTGGGTGGAATCTTTCACCATCGAGCTGATCTCTAGGGTTTGTTCAGTCAAAACCCTCAAAACCCCCAAGTGCATGGGCTCTCTAGCAAGAAGCCAAACATCAAAATGATAAACAACATAATGAGATAATAGAGGCCCCTATCTCTCTTTTATCCCCCCTGCTCACCTTTTCTCTCCAAGTGACTTTTAYTTTGTTTTATTCCTTAATTAAATCACTTTAATTAATTAATTAACCATTTTACCTCTAAAAAGTGATTTATCCCTCCTTATGGCTTCTCCGGCCACTRAAAGTCACTTCTCATCATCTTATCCTGTAGTGCTCTTCCTCTCGATTCCGATGAGCTATTACACTAAGAGGTTTCTCCAAGTATTATGCCCAATACGACCTTCTTAGTGAATTTAATTAAAATATAACCCATAATAACTCAAAATTAAGGAAATCATTGGAATGCAACGGAACCAAAGCCAAGTTGTGCGGAATGGATCCTGATGATGAAATATGATGAATGATGCAAGTCGGGCCCAATAAAACCCCTCAATATCTCTGGAACTCGCTGTCACCCCCATCTGGCTACTTTGGTAGGCATAACACTCAGTAATATAATAATGTCCAAAAATGGGGACATTACAAAACACATGGGGAATCATCCATTCTTTTACAATTTAAGCACTTAGTATACCATCAAAAGGTTGTATGATAGAAAGAAAAAAAACACACATTTTTAAGCATAATATGCAAAATAAAGATAAATATAACTCAAACCACAAATCCCAAGATGTAACATGGGCTAAAAAAACATGTGTATACAATATGGCGATTAAAGCAATAATGATTGTGTTCTTACCCATAACTTAATCAATTCAAGAAACTCTTCACATATAGCTTGGTTGAATGATGGACCTCATACACAAAATTTGAAAATTGTCAAATGAGATTCAAAATATTGCAACACATTACCTTCAAGACTCGACCTTTGCATAATTTTTGAAATCCCCTTTTGAAGGCATCAAATGATGATGCTATCGAAGTCTCAAGATAATACTACACAAAAAAAAAATCGATCACATGTAGGACTTATGTCATCCATTACAAATGCACTCATTATCATCTACTATGAATTTCACTTTCAATGAATAAGGAGAATAAGAGTGTTTACACATAGTTCTTTTTTAAAACATCTTTCATTTTTTGTGGGGGGAGAAACTGCTTCTTATATTAAATAGGGATTAAAAAAATACAATAAATAAGCAACAACACTATCCGAATTTTAATAAAAGAGCCTTCAAATCAAAACATGCCTCAATGGAACAATCAGTCACATCTCTTAAGAGAAGCGTACTAAAAACCGTAATTTGCATTTTCAACTCATACAACAACTTTTCTTTGAAAGCACCTAGAGAAAAGAGAGCATTAATGAAAATAGTCTAATAATGACACTTCCATAAAACTATAGAGCAACAAGCCTATTACAATGCCGCAATCCTCCTAAACGAAAAGACACAAGAAATTGATCATTTCCTAAGATGACAACTTTCACATGGATCTTACTAACGAAGATACATCATCGAGTATTCCAAATGAACCTCCAACAATCATGGGAAACTTTACAATTCCAAACGAGGTGATGGGAAGTCTCATACTGATTGCAGTGTGCACACAATGGATTTATTAAACAAAACCGATAGAGTCTCTCCTTTATGGGAAATGCCTGGACGACCATGAGCCAAACAAAAACTCTCACCCTGAAGGACAACTTGAAGGACCATCCTATCTAGAGACAATTAACTCATTTACCTTCTATAACTAACAAGTTCCATCATCAATTCAACCTCTCTTGGAATGAAAAAGGGGAGCTAAGGTATTGATATGAACAATGAAGCTTGTAAACCTAAATGGTTTTACCATATGTCTACATTCAATCTCTTTTAAATGGCCCATAGTTAGAAAAATAAGCTTATAAAGGCCATGATATGGAATTAACACCTGAAGCTCCTAAATGCACACTCATCAAAGCACAAAAGGCCAAACTCCCTTGATAAATATTGCCAACTTTTCCAAGCTTAAATATTCCCAACGAACAAGCCCTTTCTTTGCAAGCTTCTTGGGAAGCAACCTTGAGGAGTATACCAAAGTATACATTTTCTACCTCATCGTCCAAATCGATGTTACCGGGAGCGTCCTCCCAAGGGCCACTCCCACCTCGAAACCACACTCTGAGCATAAGTGTTGAGGGAGCACCCCTCAGAGCACGCTATCGATTTTCTCCCTAGGCTCTTCCAGGATGCTCAAACCTCTATATCAACGAAAATATATCAGAATTAAAATCAGCATACTCACCATATAAAGGCACGAAGGTATTAACATAAATCAACATGCCCAGCGTAAAGATGTATGAAGGATTACAAGAGTATTTTAAGAAGATATATCAGATTTTAAAATGGTTCCAATACATCTCAGCACTTAATACATTTCAGTACTTGGTTCCAAGATTAATATTTCAGAAGAAGGTTTCAGCATCTAATACTTTAAGTGCATAGTCCCAGCACTTAATGTATATCAATTCCAGTGCTAAAATTATATTGGCGTAAGACCTTCAGCGTATGCCCACAAATATTAAATTTAATATTCAACATATACTATATTTTCAGCATGCACACGTGACAGTCTTAAAAATGGAAAATGGTACACAGCATGTGACAACTCAACCAATGAAATCCATGGAATCTGGAGGTAGCTGATTGTTTTAATTAGCTGATATGTAACAATGTACACTTGGGAAAATCATCGAACAATGGCATCAAAGTTGTTCCAAACTATTTCCCAGCATATTAGGAGGGTTGTTTCTCTATACTTAGAGCTATTGAAGTCATTCTCTTGTATATATATGTGCACTCTCATGAGCGGGAGTAGTCTTAGCAGAGAGTGTTACCAGGTGTATTCAAACTTTTGTGAGTTTGTAAGAGCCGAGATCTCTAGTTTTAACACTTAATATATTGTTGTTATGTTTTGAGTGTCCATTCAATTGTGTACTGGTGTTAATTTAAAGAACATATGCATAGGCCTACCTGTGGGACAGAGCCTGCTCATAGGTATGGTGTTGTGTTTTATATATATACATCATTTGTTTATTGATTATTAGATAGTTGTTAATTAGTTTCTGCTTGAAGTTTGTAGTAATCTAATTCTTCTTTAGACTTAGGTTGCAAAATGGTCATTGGCTGCATAATGGCCACTGGTGTCATGCTGCAGAATCATTAATAAAGTATGCTAGGACTTAGATTTAAGCAAACCAATGATCTCTTTACTGTTCCTTGCTTGTACTTTCATTATATGCTAAATCTAGTTATGTATCTTGCATATGTAACAATGTTTATAATATCACTGGTAAAATTGGAGCTTAAGAATCAAATGGTTTGCTAATCTAGTTCCAGTATACTCATTTCATTTTTAGTACTGTAAGGTGTGAGTGTTGTAGTTAGGAATTTCTTTCTTGCTTTGGTTGTGTGTGCTACGGAATCACTTTATCTGTGACCCCATTAGGTGAACACACGAGGGCGTAAGGTTATGAGAGCTCAGAGATCTTACCCTAAGAGGTACCACCAATTGGGTTGGGGGTTACATCACTGTGACTTCGTCTTTTTATACTTTCCTTTGATTTATGCATAGTTTAGTTTAGTTGGTATTTTCCGATAGCTTGGTGAAAGTTCTCTTCTGTGTATACTGCACCGGGTACTTCACAAGTATAAACTGAACCCCGGGTTGACAAATTAAGTGACAGAGTGTAGAGTGACACCAAATAATTGGGAATCATATTTATACCTCGTCAAATAGGATAATACACAATAATCCATTAAGGATGGTAAATATAATTGAATGATAGATGATATGTATACAATGAGAATGAGGGCTCGCTTATATACCCACACAAGGGTGCCCTTACTAACAGTCATGTCCTTTGAGACATGTCTTTTCATTATTACTAACTATTATTTATTAATTTATTATTTAATCATTATCTATTTATATCTTATTTATATGTATATTTACGTTCATAACATCTAGGTTCTCCCTGTGTTGGACATCCGACATTCTCCTGAATTTTAGTGTGAAGTCAGAGGGATACTCTCCCTATTGGACCTCTGGCAAGTTCAACATCCAATTTGAGGGATAGCCTCTTAGAGGCCAAATCTAGATTAGATTTACTTTTCTTGCAACACTTTGCACACATAACACATACTAGCTTGCACTCACAACAACCACTCCACCTAATCAACTCTAAATAAAATTTTACAAAAACACTTACATTGCAATCTTCATTTCAACAACATTACATACATCATGCAATAATTGGCACTGGTCTCACTATATTTACTCTTAAAGCCTTTACTTCAAGCATTTACAAACTCAAGCATTTCCTTTTATCTTGAAGTATTTTATTGCTTATTGTTATTTACTTGCAAGCAACAATATCTATTTTCATTATCTTTCAATGCAAGTATCTTTTATGTTTTGAATATCTCTTTCATAAGCAATCATAGTGAATGAATGATATATGTTACTAGTGTAGATTGATATATTGTTATATTGTTCTTGTCTTTAAACTCCTAGAATATTAATTGTGCTTAGATTTAGTTTGAGCTTTAGATTATTTTTATTAGGGACTACCCCACTTGGCTTCGCTAGGAGTTGGCCTAGACGGAGGAGTTGAGGATCGGGTGACAACACCTTGACTCGACACTTGCCCCCAAGGACACACCCAGTGGATTAAGAATTTTTCCATGCTATTCGAGTTGTGTTTAAAGGCGGAAACAATGAGCTTTTCTGGGTGGACCATGGAGCACATCCTCCAATGTTGAAGATATTTTATTATATTTTGTATGCATGCATCTTGGAGGATACTATCTATGTGGACCTATGGCATCTTGACTTGGTTATTATGCCTATTTTTGGTAGTACGACCTCTCTTGGAGATATGTAATGCACTTTCACTCCTATTTTTGGATTAATGAGAGTTCTCTTAGAGAGGCTAGTGCCCACATACCTTGACATGGTCAACCACTGATTGAGAAGTGATCTAACTACTCCGTTTTTTATTATTTGTTTGACTTGTCATGGAGTTAGTTGGAGAATAATATTTTTTTATTGTCGGAGAGAAGAAAGTCCTATAAAGAGGATCTTTCTCTCGGTTGTTGGGAATTCGGGGATTGAGGAGCTCTCCCCTTGGGATACATTTGTACATCATATTCTTGAAGCTTAATGGAAGATTGGAGGTACTTGATTTGGTTTATGTGAGGCTTTTTGTTTGCAATTTATTCATATGTTGTCTATTGTTGTAGGAAACCCTCATAACTTGTTTTGAAGGCCTTGCAATGGAGTATCCACCATTAGGATAATGTAATGTGAGGATATAATTATTTTTGTGTTTATTGTTGTCGTGTTAAGCTTACATATAACAAACCTAGTTGTTGCTAGAATAATATGGCATCACCTTCATAGCAATGTTTCATAATGGCATCCCTAGCTTTCCAAGGTTAACTTTCCACAATAACTCAGTAAGTTAAGGCTGACTTGTGCAATGCATAGCATACCTCATTACCTTACATCTTCATGCACTCGCCCTCTTAGATCTATATTTCTTTTGAATCCATTTTTCCCAAGAATTGATAAGCACTGGTCTTAAGGATTCACCTCCATCTTGCTTTCCTTAGCCCATCCACTTTTCCACTATTGCTACAACTTTGTTTTGCTAGAGCTTAACATTTTAAGTAAATCTCTATAGCTGGAAATCGAATGCCCCTTCTTTGGTACACTTATCAACTTTGTTACCAACATCGCAATAATATCGTCGACATCGCGATATTATCGTCGTTTTGAGGGTTGGCGATATTATCGCCTGAAAATATCGCGATATTTTCCTTTGGCGATAATATCGCGATATTTTCGAAAATAGCATGATAATATTGCGAGTTGATGGAAAATGTCGAGGACAATCATGAATTAAAAGCCGATTTTTGGGTTTTAAAGTGTCATTTTGCAAACAAAGTGCGGGGGTGTGGGGTTTGGAGAGCAAAGGAGCAAGAGCCGAGCAAGAGCTGAGCAAGAGCCGAAAACTTAGTTTTTTGTGATTTTGCAAACATAAGGAGGCTAGTAATCTACTAATTAATGGTAATGTTAAAAGTGGCATTCTCCTTTATCTTTCATGACATTCTCCTTTATCTTTCATTTTTGACATTCTCCTTTATCTTTCATTTTCATCCTTTTACTTAAATTTTTAACATTACCTTTAATTATTTCAGGATGTTTGAGAGTGGTTCCAACCTCATTGGACTTCATATGAAGAAAGTAGAATTTTAGGTCCCATTCAAAATTCAGCAGAATTAATGGTTTTAAGGATTTCAAGATTGACAATATTGCAACATTTCCACTAGATTCTATCATGTATGAGGGTATGGAACTGGCATTTAGTCAAAGAGCACCAAGCCCTCTATGTACCTCGATGTTGATGGCATTGATTGTTGAACTCTTCTGTCATGAACCTAGTAAAAATGTACCCTTCACTCAAGTAAAATCACTTATTAGGCATGTTAAGCTTTTTCTATCTTATTTTAATGTTTAGAGGGTGACACTGATGATAAGGATCCTAATATAGGCAATGATTTTGATGATATGTAGTTATTTGTTGTAGCATGATTTTTTTTGGACTCTAGAGGTCATTCACAGCCTCTGTGTTGATGTATTTTGTTTCAGAGATGCATTTCACTCGGTGTTATTTTGGTTATATGCACCCTTGCTATTTACATGAGAAACTTTGCATATTATTGTATAATGGTTTGGATTCATATGGATGCACATGAATATATCTTCACGAACTTCAATAGAGCGAGTTGTACTTGGCAATAGCACCAATAGAGGATACCAAAGTCTAGCTTTTGCTTCTTCTACAAGACATCAGAGTCCAATGCCAACCCCAGGGCTTTCTTCCTCTAAAGGAAAATCCATTTCTAGAGCCATCACCTTCGGCTGTAAAAGGGGCAGAGGGAATTGTTATTTTATTTATCTGATTTCATTGTAGATGACTCATGATGATGAGATACATTTATTATATTTTTTGATAATATTTTGAGGCTTTAGAGTCAGGACATGATTCAGTCTTGATCTATGATGTATTCGAGTTTACTAGACATCTTATATACCAGTTCTTTTTTTCATATTTAAGTGGAAATGCATTTATTTGATGTTGTTAATGCTTTAGATATTTAAAAAATTGAATATTTTCATATTTTTTTCATTCTTATGACATTTTCCGATATTTTCCCCGATGTTGCCGATATTTTCGTTTTCGGACCCTCGGCGATATTTTACCGCTGTCATTGTTGGTAACACTTGTTATCAATACACAAGTTATGGCTAGATGGCGGTTTGAACTGTGAAGGTTTAAATAAGATGACACAGGTTCAAACCCCAGCAGGCATGGAGACCTGAATTATAAGTTCACTGAGTTTCACAAGATTCATATAAAGCATTAATTCAACAAATAAAATAAAATTTTCAGAAGAAAACATTGATAGCCAATACCAAAAGTTATGAGAAAGGAAGAGAGACTTCACATTTTAAAGCTGTCTTACCTTGGTACACAGGTCAACATATTCTTTGCGGTTTTCCCTGGTAACAGAAATATCACTTCCATTCTCCTTCAGCTCAATGTTTATGAATTCCCCAAAAATATCTTGCACTGACACTTGGAAGCTTCTACAGAAGACTTCCTGCAAAAGAATCCAACTCAACAATATGAGAGCAAGATGACAAGGAATTCAGGCCATACTGTACTGTGTAATGAGAAGGATACTTGAGTAACAAACATTGGCAAATGGAAAGATTTATGCTCTAAAAGCATCCACTCACAGGCACATTTATCATAGCATGTTATTGATGTCAAGAATCACAGTACTGCCACAGTTATGCAAAGCAAATAGAATAATATGCTAAATGGCTCACATTATGCACTTAAATCTGATCAGTGTAATTCAAAAAGCCATGTGTCTTCACATTTTCACTTTAAACTCATTCTTATTTCCTGATTGACAACCATTCTGATGAAAAAAAAAGGAAAACAAATATCCCATACTAATCTAAGCAGCTGCATCCAAGTATGAAGGCATGCAAGATGAAGCAAAGTTCTCACATTTACAAAACCTCCAAACTATACCTCGACATCACCATCAAATTGCAAGAGTTGCTGCAAGCCCTTTGCAAGACCTGGATTCACCTATATAGGCAAAAGCAAGGGAATAAAGGTTAAAAAATAATAACACGATGAAATGAAAGACCATAAATGAATTTTGAATATGAAATTGAGCAGACAATTCTGGCAAACAGACCGCATGTAAAGACACCTTCAGATAAGATAAGATAATATAAGATAATTTTTATCAATGTACAACAAATGACCAAAATATAGGTCAATGGTACTAGAAAGTACAATCAGTGATAACAATATGGAGGGGTGCCCTAGGCTACACCGAAAGCATAATGCAAGATAAAACAAGATCATCCAAGAAATACGTACACTAAATATTATGTTAAAAAAGAAGAAAGAAAGAGTGCAAGAGATCAACTAGATGTCTATAAGACGGGATGTCCGGTAGATGGAGAGGAGCAAGGAGTATCCGTCACAGAATCCAAAATTACCCACATAAAATAATCCACTTTTTCATAACTTAACAGTTTACTGATTCTCTTGTTACACCTATCTCACCCAAGGATATAATTGTAGCCATTTCCAGCAATATAATGCCTTTAGGTAAAAAATACAAATGGATTAATTACATGTAATGGAATGAACAAGAAATTGTCTTATTTATCATAGATTCTACCACATTGTATAATAGAAAAATGAATAGAAAAGGATGGATGTTATCCTAAACACTCTAAGTCAGAGTTAATCAGGTTATTTGAATCCTACATGATCTAAGTACAATCAGTTAGCATCCAAATACAATTAGTGCAAGGAGGTAAGCTGACATAGAAATGTTGGAAAACCTATAAGAAGTAAGTCTTTTATTTTCTGTTGGTGAGGCTCAGGGCTCAAACATAACTCCATGCCTAATAGGTACCCATGTTCCCACTATGCCTTGGCAGGTCCACGCCCACTGCTTACTATTGGAATTGTTGTTGTAATCTGTACATATGGCCACAACTCATTCATATGTATCAATATGTACTTGTATTTATGCCTAAGGCCAAGAGAGAAAAAGGTTTTAAGAGATGCCCACGGGGAGATCATGTGCACAAGGGATTGAGGGTAATCATGCCAGGGTTTGGGCTACCTGAGGGCTCAGGCCCGCAGCTCTACAATAGTCAGTGTAGCATGGCAAGCCACACCCATGCCTCTTCGAGGGGAGATCAAGTTCAATCGCCTCAAGGATCAAGTTCAATAGTTTTTAGAGGTCGATCTCCAACTTCTAAGGTGGATGGTCAAGTATACACTAGGAGGACATGACCTAGAAAAAGATCACCCTTAGAATTCTTACCCTTTGATTGCAGTGATATGGACAACTCTATCTATAAGGTAGCTATTTCTTTCAGTACAAAATTCGATGGAGTTGCAACTCTTGAGATTAATCAGCAGGAGGAATGGTTTCGATTGCCTAGCAGCAATGTGTTTAGATCAAGTGAGGTAAAAAAATTTATGTGGATGCCAATTCAGAGACCCAAATGGTGGTGGAAAACCTAGGGACATAGATCAAGGGTTTTTCATCTGCTTTGGTAATGACTTCATCAAATCTGAAGCCACATGGAGAGTTTGAACTCATTGAAGCAACACTAAGGGCTATTATGATTGTTGACCACCTATTTTGACTAGGGGTCAACATCATGTACCATGAAGATATGTTCCTAGTGGTACAACCAGTTTGAAGACTTTTGGCTCAGCAGGGCAAATTTTGCCCCCGGCACGTTTTTCTATGTACTCGGATGTTCGCTCCCCTGCGTAGGATAATATTGTAATATGCTAGCATGAGTAAATTGTTGTCTAGTTACCTAGGACTTTATCATTAGGGAAGTCCTTTCATCGAGTGTCTTTTTTCCCCAGGTAATTAATCTTGCTTAGCTGCAGTTTTAATTATCCTGAAGTTTTTCACTCACATAAATCCTCCAAAGTGGTGAAAGGTGTTCTAACCAATGGATGACTAAGGTTTAGAAGTGTTGTAAATGACCATGCTAGACATCTTCTAGAGTCTTGCAGAATTTCGTTAAAGTTTTGATAGGTTTTTTTTAATTATTAAAATTTTCCATTAAATGGAAATTTTAATTATCTTTTATGTAAAATGTAAAAATTTGGTCCTTGGGGATATTGTGTAAGGGTATGAGTACTCAAATCAAATGGCTCATGACCCCCTACACCCTTGGACCAAGTCTCAACTCAATTGAACAAGTTTTGCTAGGTCATTGTCCATGAGGAGTCCAAGTCAGTCAAAAATCAGCAAATAATTGACTAAATTAAAATAGCCAAATTTTGTAAAAGTGACTAAAGTCATGAGAGAGAGTGGGAAAAGGATTCCTAATGTATTTCCTAAGTTGGGAAAGTGATTTCCCACTTAGAAAAACCCCCCTTGCTAAGCCAACAACCTCAAGTGATCATTCCCTAAGAAGAGGGGTGCCCCCCTTGCTCATGAAAACATGGAAATAAACAATTAAAGCAAGAGGGTGCCCAAAACTTTGGGTATACCCCCCTTTGACCCTAACTACATGTTTGGTGATTGGGAAAGGTGTTTTCCCCCTTCCCCACTCACCCCTCAAGCCTCACACACTCACTAAACCCTAAAAGTGCGCCCCCTCTTGAGATGACCTCCCTCTCTTGGATGTGTGACACTTGGAGCTCATCCAAGAGGGGTCTTCCCTCTCCCTCAACTATAAAAGAATGCCTCCCCTCCTCATTTCTTCATCTATTCTCAGAGCAAGTCTATTATGCCAAAATTTCTCCCATTATTTTCCCTCTCTCTCTCCCATTCTCTCATTGTAAATCTTGCGACGAGTATTTGTAGCAACATTTTATGGATAAGAAAGGAAGCTTTGGAGGATCTCTTGTGTGCATTGGGAGTCTTCTCGGTGTTCTTCATGGTTCTCTTATGAGGTGATATAGCTACATTTTATTTCTTGTATATTTTTGCTTTCACTAGTTTAACTTGGAGACCTAAGCAATTTTTTTTGCTTGGAAATAATTGGTAGTAGTATTACTATTAGTTTTGTGGTAGTTTCTTTCAAGTTTGGAAAGTATTTTTCAAGCTTATTAGATGCTCTCACCTCCTTGTTGTCTTGTGTAGAAAGAGCATACTTGTTTGTAGGTCACTAAAGTATTGGAGTGATTTTTGTTGAATTTTCACTATGCTAGGCTCAAGCATGAGGTTTATTTCATTTTAGCATTTACTTGAACCATAAACAAATGCAGCTACACCATTCACAATTGCTGCGATAACCAAGATCACAAGAAGAAATACCATGCACAAGAACACAAGAAATATCCTGGGAAAACCCTGCTCAACAAGGGAGAAAACCTGGCAATCCTTTGCTATATTCTCAAGAGAAGATCCTCCAACTATGAAACCCTAATGCACAAAAGAGGGTGCTCTACTACCTTGAAACGTGCACCCAAGAGAGGTGCGCACTTCAGCCCTAGAAATGTATTTGCTGAAATTTCCAAATGACAAGTGACTTGTGTGTGAGTGTGTTTCCTCAATGGGGAAATCACCTCTATTTATACTAGACTGGACACAACAAAAGGTGTGTCTGTTGGCACAACAGGGCCGACCTCAATAACTCAAAAAATAATTAATTATTACAATTAACGTTAATTATCTTTCACATATGGTGGAGCCAACCTGTACCCTTTACATCACAATTAGGGTTACAAGTAAATATTACTCTTAGACAATATAGCAAAGGATCTCACACATCCACTAGTGCTCAGCCACTAGGGGCACGTCCACCTATACTCAGCCACAGGGACGTCCTACTCAACAGATCTCTATCTCATTGAGTCCACAAGAGAATCATCTGGAGTACCATCTCAAGCCTGACTTAACTGAGTCCACAAGGCAGGAGACCACACGTCATAACAACTCAGTCCAGAGTCTAACGCACACCCATCACATGGGCACCTTCACCCCACACAAGGGCACACATCGTTTCATCTCAGTCCAGAGAGGAACGACACACCCATCTCATGGGCACACCCAACACATGGGCTCTATTCATAGGTGACTCACTCAGTCTGTGTCCTGGAGGATGTCTCACGAAGCTGTAATCATCAACAATTTTCAGAGTGGAAAACTCACTCATTCAATCATCCAAAGTTTTCATTATTTGTCTAATCTTATTTCCATCATTTTCTCTCATTCATAAGCATTTTTTGATCTAGAATAGTCATTAAAAATTCACTTTTATGTTTAGATGTTTTCTATTTAAATTTTCATTTCATTGTGCTAACAGAAATTAACAAGATTATTGGTGTTTTGCAGCATTTTCTAGCAAACATAGTTTGTTGTTTTATGCAGATTTTCACCAGGATAAGGAGAGGTGCTACTTGTTTTGGGCCCCCAAAACACTCAAAAAGAATCCTAAAGTTGGGATACCAAATCCCCTCTCATCTTTCTTCTTCTAAAGCATTGTAAGCAACCCAAGAGAGTCTCTCGGGCTTGCTTTCTCACAAATAAATATAAAAATATAATATTGTAATTACTTAGGAAATATTGTCCACACCTTGCAAAGAGATTGGCCTAAGCCATCCTTGTAATATTGTGAAGGCTAGGTTTAAAACTTATTTCCTTTCGTTTCTTTTATTACACCCACCTTGGCCAAAACAGTAGGCTTCTCCTCCACTTGTGCCATTGTTGTGGGGTTGCTCTTTGATTTCCAAGTCATTTAAATTCTTTTGTTATACCCACCTTGGCCAAAACGGTAGACTTGTCCTCCACTTGTGCCATTGTTGTGGGGTTGTTCTTTAATTTTCCAAGTCTTTTAAGTTATTTATTTTGCCCGCACCTTGCAAAGAGATTGGCCTCAGCCATCCTTGCAATATCGTGAAGGCTTGTCTAACTATTTAATTAATTGCAAAAGTAATCATATTTGTTCTCCACCTTTACTCCGTATTCCCTCCCCTTGCCACTTTGTGGATCTTAGGTAACTAAGAAAGGGAAAAGGATTGGGAGGTTAGTTTAATTAGGCATCCAATTGTTATTGTTTCCACCACCAAAAAGGGTGACTTGGGAGGCTATAAAGGGTTGAAGTTGGGGATGGCTTTGTGGCACTACGTGTCCTCCTTGCTTGAGCGCCCAAGCATTCTGTATTTGACCTGTGGAGCTAGGGAAGGACCTTGTTTGTCCTTCTTCTTGAGCACCCAACAATTCCTTTTGGTTGAGGGGATAACAATTTGGGGTAGTCACATAGTATAGGCTTGTATCTATCACACTTTAATCCCCTAATTCAAGAAAGACTTAAAACTTATTAAAACTAACCAATACAACTTTTCACAACATTACACTTCAAGTGAGCTATTCATTTTCAAAGCAATCTTACTTTTTCAAGTTGTGCAATTTTACATTTCAAGCAATTTACTTTCCATGTGATTTTACTTTCAAGCAATCTCATGTTCTAGGTTTACTTTTCAAGCAACTTCATTCATTTTGGATATGTGCATGTATTAAAGCACCTTTATTTTTGTAAGTATTCTTTATTCTTTTGGAAGTAATTGTCTAAAGCTGATAGTCATTTCATTATCTAATCCATTGTGTAGATATTTCACTATCTAATTTATTGTGTAGATATTTCACTATCTAATTTATTGTGAAGATATTTTATGTCTCATTTCATGTTGTAGATATATATTTAATTGCTCATCTCAATAAGTAAAGTTTGGGTATATTTTAGGCACTGGTCTATTTTTGTGTTGTAAAGAAAAGGTGTGCCTGTCATTTGAAATTGCATTTGCATTGTTTGCTTGTCATTGGGTTGGGTCTCCCTAATAAAAACCAAATTAACTCCTAGATCACTAATTAAAACTCAACATAGTTAAATAGGGTCTACCCCCCTTGGATTCCCTAGGAGTGAGCCTAGACGGAAGAGGTCTAGATCGAGGTGACAGTGGGTCTAGACTTAGGCTTGTGCCTCTAAGGACACATCAAGTGGGTTGGAGACTTCTCCACATTAGTAGGTGTGTATAAGGACGGAAACAATGATTAATGGAAAACATTTGATCAACAATGAGGAGGTGCCCTCTTCGAAGAAGGAGTCTTCTTCTCAAGCCTCGACAACTAGAAAAGTTGACATCCCTACACCTCATGCTAGCATCGATTCTGTAGGTGAAGGAGATTTCAATTTTCTTATGGCTAGTTGTAAGGAATATGAAGAAAGAAGACAGAACTTAGAGCGTTGTGGTCTGATTCTGTATTTTCTCCGTTGCATGTTGGATGAGGTCACATTCAATAAATGGTGTGTATAGAGCTCGAAGGCAAAGGGGGTCTCACTGAATTCCTATTGGGGTTTGGGCTACAAATGTCTGTCTTTTTTTCAAGATTGAATCAGCAACATGATGAGTTCTTTAGTACGGTACATGGATTATTGTGGGTTCTGTTACCGACCAAACTAGGGGCCTAATCAAGGTCCCTCGAGGTGCTAAGGTGGTACCACGTAGGACAAGTGTCCAATGTCACTGCAGCACGAGTCCTTCCCTGTTCAAGCCCAACTCCTATGCTAAAGGACATTGGGAGGCTTCCCGGACACAACAACTTCACTCACAATTTAAATAGATTAATGCCTTATCCAATTGGGCTATGGTGAAGGTAGGAGATAATTCTTTAATTTATTACTTATCTGAAATGGAAATGAATGCAGATATATAACACAAACCAGCAAGTAAAATATCACTCAAATAGCGTAAAATAAGTCAATAAATGCACAAGAGCGAGTGATAAATGCCTTACCAAATTCCTAGAAGAGATGATTATATTACCTCTTTGGAAAATGGTTGTAACTGACTTGATCCTTTGCTGTTCTGAATTTCAGATCTGCAAATGCAATAAACACACAGAAAACAGCAAAGAAAATGGCCTTTTGGAGGCCTCCCACAAGTGCTAAGCACCTTAGATCACTAGATTTGTGGGCTAAGAAGCTAGAGAAGCAAGGTACCGATGATTTCCTATGCCCAAAGATTCAGATCTGCAACAAATTTGTGATTTCCAGCAAGCTCGAAATCACTATGCAGATTTGGGATTCAAATCCCCTCGGGGTCTGTTCACCCCTAGATTTTCACCCTTGAAAATCTTGAGGGTTAAGAGCCAAAATGCACTATTTTTGTTGGCATTCTCAGATTCTCCCAGAGTTTAGCACTTATGGTTAGAAGAGGTTGGATCCCACCAGAGACAGTATATGATCGGTACATGGCTGCTTGGTTCAGAGTTAGAGTTGACTTAGTTTCCATGCATTTTGAGAGAGATGTCTACATACAGCAGGTGTTGCTACTTTTTAGGAGACACAGTTTGAGTGGGTCTCTTGACAGTTTGGAGCAGTTATGAGTATACAGGGAGACTCCTTGCATGATTCTAGGCCCGATAGTACTTTTCCGGGCGACATACAAGAACTTTCTATTTTTAGCAGCTTCGGCTCCAGGCCCCAGATTCAGATTTCGAGCACATTGTGAATCCTTGTGACATTCTAAGTCTTTTGGATCTCTTCCGAGATGATTTGGCACAATTTACTATTTTTAGCAGGTTGACCACTAGGGCTCGCATGTCAATTCTAATTGCAGATTCGGATCCCTTACGGAAAAACAAGTTCAATGAGTATAAAGTCAAAGGCATTTGGACAACTTTCTATTTTTAATAGTGTTTATTTTTAGACAATGACATGTGGCGGTGTTCTCCTAGTCTTCCTAAATGATGTGGACAATTTCCTAAAATTTGGGAGTTGGATTCTATTTTTAGAAAGTTCTAAATTTAGCAGGTACGGTCATTATCCATGCAGTGCCAAGTGGTTCTCTCACAAGGAGACATGTGGCAGATCTACAGAGTGATGTAGCATCCACCTAGCATAGGGCGCATTTTCCCAAGACTTGAGCATATAATAAATAAATTAATTGAGATAAGGGAGTCGCATAATTGGGCCTAAATTTAGCCGTATATTCCTCCGTATAGTCACCTCTCCACTTTCCATGCATCAACTCCATAAAATTCGTCTTCAGTTGAGTTTAAACAGCAATTTCCTAAAAAATAGGGAATCCCTAAAAAATAGGACAAAATTCCCCAATCAAGTCTTAATTTTCTCACTAACTTTTCCTCACTCGACATATCTTCACTTTCCATGCATTAATTTCCTCAAATTCCTCTTAATTTTCTTTTAAAAGCAAATTTCCTAAAATTTAGCAAAATCCCTAAAAAATGGGACGAATTTACCCTTTGCTAAAACTCACTCATTACTTGGCCAAATTTAGCATTTAAACATGTGTTTAATTCCTAATTTATTCCCCCATGCATTAACTTTCCTATTCTTCACATGAGTTAACTCTCTTTCCATTCCTTCATGCACATTAATTCCTAAATTTCTCACTCACACTTATTCCCTCATGCTCATTAACTCCTATTTTATTCACACTCCTCTCCTATATATTGGATGGTTTTCATTGGTTATTGGTGGGTTCATTGCAGCAGCAGCATAGTGTCTCTCTCATTCTCTTCTCTCTTCTTCTCTAGTCTAGTGGCTCTTCTCTGAGCAAATTAGTCATTGTACTGGTTGTAGGCTTGCCAAGTGTGGCGCAATCAACTCTCTTGTAAGCTTGATCAATAAAGAAGTGTGTTTGTCTTTGTTATCGCACAGTTTGTAGCTTGATTTAAAAGCTAAAGGATAGAGATCAAACTGGCGTAACAGGAACCTTCCCCACCCAATGTCACCTCAATGGCGAGGTTCTTTCTATTTAGGGAGGTTAACCCAGGGGAGACGTCCCCGGTGACCTGGGGTTTTGAAGAGGTAAAGGTATAAAGTCAAGATTTAAGTTTCCCCCTCACAGGTTACCACCAAGGTCAGACAATCCGACTAATCAGCCGATAAGGAAGTGTATGCCCAAATGAAAACACCTACCCGGAACAAGACAACAATAATACAGTATATATGCAAGCTATAACTTAATGTGTTAGTACTTCAATGACTATCTGATATCAATTAATAAGCAATGTAAAACAATAGATACCAATGAAGTCAACATTTCATCAATTAGCTATGGCAAAAGCATCAATTCATTAATAACTATCAAGATGATCAAGCCAACAATGTATCCAATCAACACTTTACTCAATAAATGCTTTGAATCATCATTTAATTGCCTATATTCAACATTTGTTGCGTCAAGATGAGATAACCAATTGTGACATCAGCCTTAATTAGGTTAGTTTGTTAGTTAGGGTTTCAAAATTCAAAGTTTTGAGAGTTGTTTTGGACACTAAGACTTCAACGTTGGAGGCTAGAGATCAATGCCTTAGGGTATATGGAGTCAAACAAGATAAGGGCACAAGGTTTTAAAAGGATGAAGACTTAAAGACAAGAGGGAAGGGTTCTAAGGTGCTACAAAGGCAGGGCCCTAGAATCAAAACCCTAGGGGAAAGAGGCTCACTCCAGTGTTGTTTAAGCAAGGCCTTGTGCTCTTTCCTCCTTCCTTAGGTCAACTTGGCAAAACAGCTAGCATAAATGATAATTTTTACTAAAGGATGAGGTGAGAGAAAGTGTTGTAAAGACAAGGCTTTCAAACCCTAGAAGATGATGGCCCTAGGTGTAGATAACCTAGGCCTAGGACGTCACCCTCTTTCAACC
>JZKD02S2257153.1:424634-437723 GCA_000966675.3 Picea glauca | reverse complement strand
AGAAAAGCGATTGACAACCACAAAAACACAGTCATTTCCCTGCTTGGTGGATGAGAGGCCCAACATGTAGTCCATTGAGATGGATTCCCATGGTATGTCAGGATTAGGAAGAGGGTTGTACAGGCCCTGTTTCTTAGTGGTTGGTTTGGAAATAGCACAAGCAGTGAAATACCTGATATACTTGCTGACCTCCTATCGAAGTTTCGATCGGTAGAAATGTTTTTGTAGCATTGCCACTGTCTTTCCGATGCGGAAGTGTCCTGCCACCTAGCTGTAGTGGGCTTCCCATATCAGTTTCACTTGCTCACTTGAGGGAACACATATATGGCCCAGATGACACAACAACCCATACTGAAGAAGGAAATTATCGACAACTACCTTTGCACCCAACATTTGTTAGGTGGTGGTGAAGTCTGGGTCTATCTCATAGAGTTGGGGCCATCCAGAGGTCTCATGGTTGTAGGAGTCTAGCACTCTGGTGAGTGTCATGACTGGTGGTCTGCTGAGGCAATCAACGACACGGTTGGTGCTTCCTGTTTTATACTTGATGTTGAGGTGGAATTGATGCAAGTATGTGGACCACTTTTGATGGTCGTCATTTCAAAATTTTCCTTGTGTTTGCATGAACTGCAATGGCTTATGATCAGTGTGGATGACTATCTCTATCCCAAGAATGTAATGTCTCCACTGGCGACAGGCTTGCACAATGGAGTACATTTCTTTATCGTAAGTAGGGTACTTACAGACAACATCTGATAGTGTCGCACTATGATAGGCCACGGGGTGGCTGTGCTGTGTGAGAATGTCACCCACAACATAGTCTGAAGCATTAGTCTCAATCTCAAAGGGTTGTTGTAGTTCTGGTAGTGAAAGTACTAGGGTTGAGCACAAGCACTACTTCAAATCATCAAACGCTTGTTGTTGGGGCTAGCCCCATGCAAATTTAGCCTTACCACCACCCCTAGTTATTTGGCTGAGGGCCCATGCAATATGGGAGAATCCAAACACAAACCTGCGGTAGAAATTGGCAAGGCCCAAGAAGCTCCAAAGCTCCGTGAGTGTGTTTGGGGATGGAAAATCACGGATGACTTGGATCTTGGCTGGATCCACATGTACACCATGTTGATCAATGATGTATCCTAGGTAATGGGCCCTGTCCATGTCGAAGGAGCATTTTTCCAGGTTAGCATATAGCTTCTGCTATTGCAGGGTGTGCAGAACCTACTGAATATGCTGCAAGTGTTCAGCCCAAGTCTTGTTGTAAATGAGAATGTCATCAATATACAACACTACAAAAGTATTGGTGAATGGTCGTAGGATATCATCCATTATCCTCATGAAAGTGGCTGGATTGTTTGTCAGACCAAAGGGCATGACCGACCATTCAAAAAGTCTTTCCTTTGACTTGAAGGTAGTATTTCATACATCTATCTATTCTATCGGGACCTGGTGGTAGCCAGAATTCAGATCAATCTTACTGAAGTATTTGGCCCACATGAATTGATCAAGGAGGTCATCGATTCAGGTAATCATGTACTGGTTTCTGACTGTGATTTTATTCAAATCCCGATAATCAATGCAAAGTCGTCAGGTTCCATCTTTCTTCTGTACCAGTACGATTGGGCTCCCGCAAGGTGATGAGATAGGATGGATGTGCCCCTTGTAGAGAAATTCTTGGATCTGTCGCTTGATCTCCTCATTCTCTAACAGAGGTACCCCACTAGGCGAGGAGAAGATATCCGAGTATTCTTCCACGACCTTATCTACTTGCTTCTGCTGTGTGGAGAGGTCGGCTGCAGAGACCCTGGATGTGGATGTGATTTTTCTCTCATTCTGAGAGTGGATCATGAAGAAGACAAACTTCCCTGTCTGAGAGATGACCTTACTACATTGCTTAGCAGAGATCAAGGAAATATCACTAGGTGGGATAGCCTCGGGTATCCTATATAATTTTTTGTTCAAAGTAATAATAACACTACGAGGCCTAGACTCATATACAGCATGGCATTTCCATAAATAAGGTTGGCCCAAAATAACATCACAAACTTCAATTGGATAAACATCACACAATACCTCATCTTTGAAGGGCTTGATGTCATACGAAAGTCGACACTGTTGGCTGACGCGGAGATCGCTTCCTTGGCAGATCCATCCAATGGTGTAGGGTTGTGGGTACGATGTTGTCGGTAGGGCCAGCTGCTTGACGACCTCTACTGAGATGAGGTTATTCTAGCTACCAATATAAATAATGAAGTGTAGTGGGGTGCCTTTTACCCACATCTGGGAATGGAAGAGGCACTCTCCTTCTTCTGGCTCATCTGGTTCACCATGCTGGAGCTTGGTGGTAGCAACGGTGACATTGGGTTCCACGTCAATGATCTGTCTTCCCCTTTCTGGTTCTGACTCAGAGTCAGAACCCGCATCTAATTCAGAGGCTTTCACTTCAACCACCAGTGTCTTCTTTGAGCGATAGTCAGCAGTGTTATGCCAAGGGCTCTTATGGAAGTCGCACCACTTCCCGGTATCTTTCTTTGTCTTTCTGGTGTCCTTCTTTGCTTGCGGCTTGGACTGGTTGTCCTGATACTATGCTTCTTTGCTCTGTCCTTTTTTCTATGGGTTGTAGACGCCCTTTATTAGCTTTTGTTGTGAGGGGTTCCTTGACCAAAACTAGCGTGTCTTTTTTTTGAGCTTTTGCTCGATTTTGACGGCATATTGGTAGGTCGTGCCCAAGGATGAGATGTCCAGAAAGTCAGTACATCAACTTCCTAGGGTCGTAACGTTTGCATACAATCTCCGTTTTAGGTGTATGATATCCCATTGGAAAGATCTATCCGAGGAATACAATAGTTGCACAAAATTTCATGATGAATGATGAAATTTTGTGACAGCAACATACCCCAAAAAACATCGTTTAGGGCCTCAAAACGGCTCCAGAAGTTCAGGACCCAAAAAACTGCTAAAAATAGTAAATTATCAAAATTGCTAGAAAGTTGTTTTGAGCCAGCTGGGAAAGGTGGGTGGCCACCAATATCCACCTGGATCAATCCTCCATCCTTAGGAAGCAATGGTCTTCATTGCATTGAGCTCCCCCATCAGATGAGGAAATTTCTGCTAAATTTGGCCCTCGGTGCGCCACTTGCCTTGGTGTAGGAGTTACCTTGCTTTGACGACTCGATAAAGTTGGATCCTTTGTTGTCGAGTGCCCTTGATTTATGTGTCCAAAATCTAATCATTGGATGCCTATTGTATGCAGTCGGGGTTGATCTCTTTTGGTGTCATTTGTTCTGCTACATCTGAGGTGTCCAATAATGGTGGGAAATAAGGTCGAAGGAGGTCCACATTGAACACTGGGTGTAGGCCAAGGAAAGGAGGAATGTTGAGCACAAAAGAATTATCCCCCCCAGCCTTGGTGATGGTGTACGACCCATATCAGAGTGGGTGAAGCTTATGATGGGGTCCTGTAAGGCATTCTTTCTGCAAGTGCAACCAAACATTGTCACCCACCTGAAACTTATGTGGAACCCGATGTTGATCATGCCGCTGCTTGTACTTGTCATTAGGCTTCTGTAGGATATCTTGAACCTGTTGGCAGATGTGATGGATCCTCTCAATGAATCGGGTGGCTTTGTCAGCCTTAGTTGGAGTAGGAGAGGATTTGGTCGAGGTGACCGCAAGGGGAAGTGCAACATCTATTGGACCCAATGGTTGGAATCCCAACCCCACCTGAAAGGGGTTGTGGCCGGTTGAGCTATGCAGGGCTCGTTTGTAGCTATGCTGGACATAGGGAAGACTCTCATCCCATGTGTGAGGTTTCTTGGAATTATACATGCACATGATATGCACGATCATTTGATTTACGACTTCGGTTTGGCCATCTTTCTGGGGGTGGAAGGTCGTGGATTTGGTGAGCTTGGTGTCCAACAGTGACCAGAGGCTCGACCAGAATGTGCTGAGAAATTGACTGTCCCGATATGAGACAATGGTTTGTGGGATTCCAAAATGTACACAGACTCGTTCAAAGAAGAGCTTGGCAGTGGCTTCTACTGTGATGCTCTTCTTGAAAGAAACCAGTATTGCCATCTTAGAAAAGCAATCAACAACCACAAAAACATAGTCATTTCCCCACTTGGTGAACGGGAGGCCCAACATGTAGTCCATTGAGATGGATTTCCATGGTCTGTCAGGAGTATGAAGAGGGGTGTACAGGCCCTATTTCTTAGTGGTTGGTTTTGCAATAGCACAAGTAGTGGAAGAACTGATATATTGCTAACCTCCTGTCAAAGTTTCGGCCAGTAGAAATGTTTTTGTAGCATCGCCACTGTCTTTTTTATGCCGAAGTGTCCTACCACCCGACTGTAGTGGGCTTCCCAGATCACCTTCGCTCGCTCACTTGAGGGAACACATATATGGCCAAGACGACACAAAAACCCATCTTGAAGATGGAAATTATCAACAATTGCCTTTGCACCCAACATTTGGTAGGTGGTGGCGAAGTCTAGGTCTATCTCATAGAGTTGGGGCCATCCAGAGGTCTCATGGCTGCAGGATTCTAGCATTGTGGTGACTGCCACGACTGGTGGTCTGCTGAGGCAATCAACGACATGGTTGGTGCTTCCTATTTTATACTTGATGTTGAGGTGGAATTGCTGCAAGTATGTGGACCACTTTTGATGGCGGTCATTCTACAATTTTCCTTGTGTCTGCATGAACTGCAGTGGCATATGATCAGTGTGGATGACTGTCTCCCTCCCAAGAATGTAATGTCTCCACTGGCGACAGGCTTGCACAATGGAGTACATTTCTTTTTCGTAAGTAGGGTACTTACAGACAACATCTGATAGTGTCACACTTTGATAGGCCACGGGGTGGCCGTGTTGCGTGAGAACATCACTCACAACATAGTCTGAAGCATCAGTCTCAATATCAAAGAGTTGTTGCATGTCTGGTAGTGAAAGTACTGGGGCTGAGCACAAGCGCTACTTCAAATCATCAAACACTTGTTTCTAGGGCTAGCCCCATGCAAGTTTCTCCTTACCACCACCCCTAGTTATTTGGCTGAGGGCCCATGCAATATTGGAAAATCCGAACACAAACCTGTGATAGAAATTGGCAAGGCCCAAGAAGCTCCGAAGCTCCGTGAGTGTGGTTGGGGCTAGCCAGTCATGGATGACTTGGATCTTGGCTGGATCCACATGTATGCCATGTTGATCAATGATGTAGCCTAGGTAATGGACCCCGTCCATGCCGAAGGAGCATTTTTCCAAGTTGGCATATAGCTTGTGTTGTCCCAGGGTATGCAGAACTTGTTGAATATGCTGCAAGTGTTCAACCCAAGTCTTGTTGTAAATGAGAATGTCATCAAGATACAACACTACAAAAGTATTGGTGAATGGTCGCAGGATATCATCCATCATCCTCATGAAAGTGGTTGGAGCGTTTGTCAGACAAAAGGGCATGACCAACCATTCAAAAAGGCCTTCCTTTGACTTGAAGGCGGTCTTCCATACATCTGTCTGTTCTATCGGGACCTGGTGGTAGCCAGACTTCAGATCAATCTTACTGAAGTATTTGGCCCCCATGAGTTGATCAAGGAGGTCATTGATTCAGGGAATCGGGTACCAGTTTCTAACTGTGATTTTTTTCAGTGCCCGATAATCAATGCAAATTCACCAGGTTCCATCTTTCTTCTGTACCAGCCCGATTGGGCTCCCACAAGGTGATGAGCTAGGATGGATGTGCCCCTTGTAGAGTAATTCTTGGATCTGTCCCTTGATTTCCTCATTCTCTAACAGAGAGTGATGATAGACTGGCAGTGTAGAGGTACTTGACCTGGCAGTGTAGAGGTACCCAGGTAGTCGAGGAGAAGATATTTGAGTATTATTCCACGACCTTATCTACTTGCTTCTACTATGTGGAGAGGTCAGCTGCAGAGACCCTGGATGTGGCTGTGATTTTTCTCTCATTCTGAGAGCAGATCACGAAGAAGACAAACTTCCCTGTCTAAGAGATGACCTTCCTGCATTGCTTAGCAGAGATCAAGGAAATAGCACTAGGTGGGACAGCCTCGGGTATCCTGTACAATTTCCTGTTCAAAGTAATAATAACACTACGAATCCTAGACTCATATACAACATGACGTTTCCATAAATAAGGTTGGCCCAAAAGAATATCACAAACTTTTAGAGGAGCAACATCACACAATACCTCATCTTTGAAGGGCTTGATGTCGTACGACAGTTGACACTGTTGGTTGACGCGGAGATCGCTTCCTTGGCGGAGCCATCCAATGGTGTAGGGTTGTGGGTACAACATTTTTGGTAGGGCCAGCCGCTTGACGGCCTCTGTTGAGATGAGCTTATTATGGCTACCACTATCAACAATGAAGTGCACTGGGGTGCCTTTTACCCACATCTAGGAATGGAAGAGGTGCTTTCCTTCTTCTGGCTCGTCTGGTTCACCATGCTGGAGCTTGGTGGTAGCAATGGTGGCACTGGGTTCCATGTCAATGATCTATCTTCCCCTTTCTAGTTCTGACTCAGAGTCAGAACCCGCATCTGATTCAGAGGCTTTCACTTCAGCCCCTAGTGTCTGCTTTGAGCGACAGTCAGCAGTGTTATGCCAAGGGCTCTTATGGAAGTCACACCACTTCCCGGTATCTTTCTTTGTCTTTCCGATGTCCTTCTTTTCTTACGACTTGGACTGGTTTTCCTGATACTATGCATCTTTTCTCTATCCTTTGTTTTGTGGGTTGGGGCCACCCTTTCCTGTCTTTTGTTGTGCGGGGTTCCCCGACCCAAATTGTCGCATCTTTTGTTTGAGCTTCTGCTCAATTTTGATGGCATATCGGTAGGCCGTGCCCAAGGATGAGATGTCCAAAAATTCCATTTCAGTATGGATGTATCTATGCAGAGCACCGCAATACTTGAGCACCAGATGTCTCTCCGAATCTTTTATACCCAACTTGGTGCGCAAGGTATGGAATATATTTGTGAAATCTGGCACTGCTTGGTCTCTTTCTTGCCACAGTGTGGTCCATTTGGTATACAAGTCGTCATAACTTCCGACAGGGTAGTATTNAGCCACTTTTTGTCTGTAGACAACAGAAAGAGGGATGCAGAGTAAATAAGGAGATAGTATGTTTACATCAGGTGGTATCAGAAGCATAAGTTTTCCTGAATATAGTAGGTGAAGGAAGACAAAGTGTTGGCACTCTGTGTGGTGATTGTTGCAAGGTGTACAAAAAATTTCACAGCCAGGTGAGTTGTAGGAGAAGTTGGGAATGCTCTCAGTTGGAGATTAAAAAACAGACTACCAGGAGGGCAGGTAGAGGAAGAAGATGGCTACTGAAGAGCATGAACGTGGTCCAAGAGAAGACTACCAACAAAACAGAAAGTCTAAGATAGATAAGGAGCTCAGTGAGATAAGAGCACCAATGGAGAATCTTGCATTTAAAATGCAGGAAGATGAAAAAGTGCATTGGGTGTATGAGTGTCCCATGAAGAAGAAGGTGAAGTGGCCAATCAAGGAATTTTTGGCCAGAGGACAACAACGGATATTGAGAGTGTGGTTGAGGTATGTTGAAAGCCTCAAAGGTGAAAAGGAGATGGTTCACATATATAAGCCAGAAACTGGGAAGAGTCTCAATGATGGTGAGGAGAAGAGATTAAAGAAGGGTCTTAGAAACTACCCGGTGAGCAGTGAGGGACTTTTAGGTTTCCTAGAGGGAAATGAGAATAGGTCAATGGTTGATCTCAAAGACTTCCAGGTGGGCAATGAGATGGGATCATTGGAGGATCTCATAGACTTCCAGAAGGGCAGGGCAGAAATCCTAGATTGTTAGGTGGGCAAGGGAGAGAAGATGAACTCAGTTGAGAGTTCTTACCAGCAAGGAGAGTTGATGGAGAAAGATTAGAGGTGTATTCTAATCATTGGGGGAATTTGGATATTCATACCAAGCAGCCCAGTTGAGGCTAGAGTATGTGTTGCAGATGCAACAATAGAAGAGGGATAGCCAACAATGACTGTCATAGAGGAAGAAGTAATGAAGTAGACACTAGAATTTGCCCCAGTAGAACAAGAGCATGCAAATAAGGTGCTCACTCCATGGGAGAAGGAGTTATAGATGTTGGAGGATTGGTTAAACCATTCAGAGCTAGTAAATGACTGACATGAAGAGAGAGTCAAGAAGGTCAAAATAGAATTCTAGTCTGAGGAGAAACTAGAGGAAGTTGGAGATATGCCAACAGGGGAAATGGCAGAAGCTAATCTGTCAGAAGAGGTGGCTGGGCAATAGTTCAGTCAAGAAGAGACTGTAGAATTGGAGTCTGCAGCAGGGTAGCCATCTAGTGCCACAAAAGAAGAAAATAGTAGGGGGGATCAAGTTGATCTACCCATTTGCAGGGAAGAAGTGCAGCCGAGGAGACTGCATAAAGAGAACCAGTCATTAGAGTAGCTGGAAGAGGTGATTGAGGAGATAAGAAGGTTGATGTTGAGGTCAGCGCAAGAATCTTTCAGCAAAGGGAATTTGAGTAGAAGGAATCCTACAAGAGTAGTAGCGAAGCAGCAATAGTGAAGCAATGGAGTTGATGGACAAATCCAAAGAATAATTTGGGATCTAGGTAGATTTCAATAGAGCTGGGAAGCTCATGAGCAGGAGCTCATGAATGTTTCCTTGTAGTGGAGTATGATGTGGGAGCATCGCTCTAACCTAGCAACACACCAGCTAGACAACACATTTAGTGTGGATTCAAGGAAGGGAGAGGTGCCAGCCCTCTCATTTTAAATTTTAAAATGTAATTAAATTTTTGTAAGGTTGGAAGATCCAAATTGATGACTTTGTATAGGCTATAGATAGGGTTTCCTTTAATGGTTGACAGGATGATAAGATCTAGATCTAATTCGGGCTAGATGGCATTGATTGTAATTCGATGTAATTAATGAGAGTAGGTAGCTTGGAGGAAAAGGATCGAAGAGCCCCTCTTTTGTAAAAGATCTTTGTATCTAGAATTCATTAGACAAGGCTAGAAAATATTAGAAAAGAGGAAGAGAAGAGAGAGTCAAGACTCTATTGCAGTCCAAGCTTTTGTAAACATTGTAACAGACATTCAGATTAATATAAAGAGCAGTTTGTCCTGCATATGATTCTATGTGTTTTATGTGTATTGGATGAATGTCATTTGTGTGTTCATTTATGTTGTATATGTATGTTAGGTTCCATCTACAGGGATAGACAAAATTTTATAACTATGGGTCTTCTAATTTCAGTCTGGGTTTTTTGTGGCTTAATGCAAGGGGTTGCATGACATAGTGTTGAAGACTCTGTGAGCAAGTGCAAAAAGTGCACATATGATTTCTATGGAATTCAGGCAAGAACGTGTCAGGAGGGTGCACCAAAGGAATCATAAACTCAAAGAAGAATCCTCAAAGTTACTAAATACTCTGGAGGTGAAGACTACATATAGGAAGGCGTAGAGGGACAAAATCACCGAGGATTCTGTGAAGTTATGCCAAGAGGGCATTGAGCGAGTGCAAAGAGTGCACAAGAAGTACTCTATTTTGAGTTCAAAGATAAGGGAAGTGTCTAGGAGAATACACTCACAGAGTTACTGAATACTCTGCAAGCTCATCAAGGAGTGCTTGAGCGAAATTCGCCAAGAGGGAACTTGCATCTCTTCGAGGGACAGAAGAGACAAAGACCTTTGAGGTTTGAGTAGTTGAATCTCAAGGAGACAAATTTGTTGAACACTCTAGAGGAAGACTTGTGCAAGGAGTGCACCAGGCCAACACTTAGACAAATTGTTGAAGATGACCAATTGAAGGCCACTTGAGCACAAGGAGTGTGCAGGGAAACAAATTGTTTCAAGTTTGTAATCTCAAGAGGAATAGTACCTTTGCATACAAGGTTCCTGTAGAAAGAAGCAGAAGGTTGAGACAGTTTGAGGTCCAATCCATAGACAATATCAAGAGAGGTAGCATGAAGTTTCATGTAGAGCACAAGAGTGTGCAAGGTCGAGGTTAAGTTTCATTGACAAAATCTCAGGAGGTCGAGCACAAAGTGTGTCAGGAGAAGCACCATAATTCTTCCAAGGAGGATGCAGAAGGACCAAGTCCCTTATATATTGAGCGAGTTCAAGGCTTAGGAGAGATAGTGTCTTTAGAACGCAGGTGAGACTCAAGATATCAATCTCATAGAAGAAGAATCAAAGGTCGAGGCCTTTGAAAACATTTAAATTCTTCCAAGTCTGGGAAGAAAGCCAAATCTCAAGAGGAGGAGCGAGAGAAACCATTATATCAGCTACAGAAGAGAATATCTGGAGCATTGAATCTCACATCCAGACACATAGAAGCGAGTGTAGAGGAGAATAGATCCCATCCATCGGGTCTGAGTGCGTGGATCAAAAGTCATTGATCTAGAGGTAAGGTGCACACACCTTAACCAATTGAAGGTAGAGAGGAGAGTGGATATCATGAAAAGTGAAGTCCTGAAACCATCAGGACCATCCATCGTTAGAGGATAGGTGGCATCAGATCAACATTTCGCTAACTCACGACTTAGAGAAGTCAAAGGGAAGAATTATAAGAATTCGTGAAATACGAGTTCGCGACTTCATCTGCACTGTTGGATCGAGGAAGGATCTAGGCCATCAGAGCTGAATTATCGAGAGTTCAGACCTTGGGAGAACGGAGGTGAATCACATTGGGAGTTCTTGATATGAGAAATCGCGACGCACTCGAAGGTTTGGCCCTAGGTCATAGCGAGGGGTCATATGGACACAGGGTAAGGATGGGGCTAGCAAGTTATAAGCCCCTGTCAGGATTTCGAAGGTCAGGAGAGTCAAGGTGACTCACAAACAAAGACCCAACATGTGAAATCATGACGCACCTTTGTTTAGGCTCGTGGTTACAGCCTGTGGTTGCGTGAGAGAAGCTTGTGCATGGTGCTTGTTCACGCAGGCTGATTTGCACAAGGACCTGTGGATTTGTTCATGGGATTCTAGCAGGGAATCGAAGAGATGCTTCAGCTCAGAAAATTAGTTTGATCCTTGACCGGGAGGTTGGTGGACCCTGTCGAGGTAGGGGGATCTGCATCAACTCCCTCCCATAGTGAAGGCACATAATGTTTTCCATGTTTATTTACTAAAGAAGTATGTACATGATTCTAATCATATTATTGATTGGTCTATGACTCAAGTGGGGCCCGAGGGAGAATTCCTGCCAGAAACTCAATCCATAATAGACATGAAGGAAACCCCACTCAGGAACAAAACCATTGCATAGGTCAAGGTGCAATGGAAACACTTTGGCCCAGATGAGGCTACTTGGGAAATGGAGGATGCCATGAAACATGCATATCCATTTTTGTTTAATTTTGTACATACAAAGCACATCAACAGATAGAAAATCGAGGACGGTGTTCCTTTAAGGGGGAGGGGATTATAATACCATTGTTTCCCCCAATTTGTAGATATAACTATAACTGGCCAAGAGACTATGGCAGACTAAATTATGTGTGAATGTTTGATTTGATGAACCTTTGTATAAAAGGGTCAATGTATGAATTTTTTTTTATTAATAAAAATTGGATATGTGTTGCACAACTATTGAAAGGGGGGAGTTTTCCAAGATAGACCATGGATTCTATGAGAGAGATGGTGAGAGAAACCAAGAATGGTTGATATGACCCTCACCAAACCAGTACCTACTAGGTGTAATTGCTCAATAGTCCTCTGACCCATAAATGAATTACGATTCAAGATGGTAGTTGGAAGGCCATCCTCAAAAGTAAATGAGGATATGGGGTAGGGTACCCATCCGTAAGGCTTATAGGCCTGACCACGAATTAATATTAGGACCCACACAACCTTGCCGAGGAAGGAAAGAAAGGAGGTAATTCAGGGGACAGAGAGACAGATCTGCAAGATAGCAGATTAGAGAGACATATCTACAAGATAGTAGATTAGAGAGACAGATCTGCAAGATAGAATATTAGAGAGAACAATCTTGAGAAGAGAAGGGATCATTTTTTCCACTCTAGAATTGAGCGAGAAACTAGGAAGCAAGCTCATTTTGGATGTAAGAATCCATGGGTAGGGTTTCGCTACAAGCTGATAAACAAGGCTGACGAGTGATTGAGGAAGTACTCGTGTAGACATCCTTTCTTGGAGTAGAGAAAACTAGTTGCCAATTTCCTTTGGGAGGAGGAGAGTAACTTTCGCCCCTGACTGTTGTGGAGAAAGAAGAAAGAATCTCTCTCAGAGAATCATGGTCTAGCTTAGGGATGGCTAGTGGTAAATATGTCATGAGTGGTTGTGCCTATGGTTAGGAGGAAATAGGCACCCCTTTTAGTAGTCTCTTCACATTCTCCATTTCTGATAAGTATTATCATACTGTGTGTGTGTGTGTGTGTGTGTGTGTGTGTGTGTGTGTGTGTATTGGATGTGATGATGGAATATCTGAGTTTATGGTTAAGTTTTTTAGTATTTGAATAGTTATTAGAAATGTTCATTTTCTTATGAAAACTAATATATCTATATGGTCTTTGATTTATCTCAGTTTAGCTTCTATAGATTCATGGGATGTGAATCCACAGGAGATTCGGGGTAGGAGTAACTCAAACATCTAAGTCCTATTGATATTTTGAGTTTTCCTTAGCGGGAATGTTAAGTTTAACTCTGTGGGAAAAAAGAATGTTCCCCTCAGAGTATCCACCCATCTGACTGAGGGATCATGCCCAGGTCCTTAACCCATTTGCTGCAAAAATGATTAGCGCTAGCCCACAAGAATTTCCAAAGGACCCATATGACCAGGATCTAGGAACCTTGCGCTAGTCCGAAAGGAGCTAGCCCTTTTTGGCTTCGGGACATCGAGACTTATGATTCCACAATCATAAAAAAATTTCGAAGGTCAAAGCTGTGAATTGATGAGGGTCGTAGATCTAGGAATCGGGTGGAGATCTCTCTCAGCCATTAGATCGGACCTAGGAAGGGTAACTTTAAGTGCTTCGACAAAGTTCCACTTTGAGAGAATAGGAGAGGTCTAGCGCTGCAACTCCCGAATGTCAGAGTCACGAAGTAATTTGGACCGTTGATA
>JZKD02S2257153.1:400228-417360 GCA_000966675.3 Picea glauca | reverse complement strand
AAATTTAGTGGGGTTGCGTGCCAAAATGGTCGTAACTGTTCGCCAAAATGGGGAGGCTCGTGGGATTCGACCCTGGGACCTCCGCCACCCAACGACCTAAATTTAGAAAATCTACCAGCGAGCCAAGCACGTCATTGATAAGATAACTGCCCCAAAAATATTATTTAAAGCGGGCTCTATTCTGAGTTCGGGGCAACATGTGCATTCGGGACAGAACACACTAGTGCACAGACAATTGAGCACATCCATACAACTTGGTACAAACTGTATGGCCTAGTACAATTTCGTACAGATTATACATCTTTTGGCATGAAAATTGAGGTGAGGGTGCCTCTTGGGTCCAGAAAGTGCCCAACTCGGATCGAGGCGTGGAGAGAGTCATTTTTAGGTAAAATGATGCCAAAAACATAGTGGTGGTGTTATTTTTTTTTATCTGGGCAAAAATTCAGCAGCTCAATTCTAGAATGAGTCATTTATTACAGAGGAAGTGGCACGGTAACTGAGGCAGAGGTGTCTCTTGGGCCTGAAAGTGTCTGACTCAGATGGAGACAATTTGACAGTCATTTTTGGGAAATTCGGTGACATGATTCCAATGACGAGGTTATTTTTTTGTAGAAGAGCTTCAAATCAACAAGCTAAGCTATGGAGAAGCCAATGTAAGCATGTTTTTCATCATGTTGTTTGGTCACTAAATGTTGTAGCATAGCATGCATGTTATAGGATTGAAGGAGCATAGAGAGGCTATAGCAAGGCAGCAATATCAACTTATTCCTTCTACCTATTTGTTTATTATCTTCTTTCACATCAAATCAATCAGTTATATGTGACAGAGAAATTGTGGCACTTGCATGACAAGTGGCCAACGAAGCAGTTCTGATTCTCGTGGGTTCTGGGATCTTTTGTATGGGCTGCATATTTATGTTTTGTATCTAAGCAACAGATCTAAGGATTTTGATGGCTCCATGTTGATGGGGGTCATATTTTATTCTTCATCTTTTTACGTATTGAGTATGTGGGAATGATGTCCATTTCAGCATCATGGATGCCTCATGAGTACAACTTGTGAAGCTGATACATTCCTGATCACATTCTGATCTCTTGTTGTCGTCACCTAAAAGGGACTTTGGCCTCACAACTTGTAAAGGACAGACATCATTACATCGAGGAGAATAAAGAGGTCAGGCTTTGGAGCATGACCCAGAGAGGTATCCCACATCAGGTGAACTTTGCTATCAAGGGAAGTGTTGGCCCTTGGGTATGGAGGTAAGCAAAGAATAAAGTAGAAAATGAAAAATGTGAACTACGCGGAAGACACAGTGAATGTTACTGGGTTGAAGTAAGAAAAAGAGAATAAAAGACAGAGCAAAGTAAGAGAAAGAAAGACGTTGGATAAGGAGATCGAGGATGATATATAAACAAGGAAGACAGATCATGGACAACTCAAAAAGCGGAAAAATCCACCATTGGATGCTTTGGAGCACCACACGAGAAGGAAGAAAAGACAAGCTGGCGAAGCCCTAAAAACACAGGTCAAGTTGACCAAGGGTTTTAGACACCTAGGGTTTTGGTATCCAAAGTTTTGGACACTTAGGTCTTGGCCTAAGGCCGTCGGTGAGTGATTATAATGTATAAATAGAGGTCTAAAAGACTAGGGATGGGTTGTTGGTATTGTCATTCTAGTTTTGTTATTGGTGTGAGAAATTATTGTTGTGTGAGAAAGAGGTGCTAAGTGTAAGATCCTTCTGGTATTGTAGGATCTTCAGCTGGGTGCGGAGATCGGTACTGCAGATGGGTGTGCAAGAAGGGGAGAGACGGAGAGGAGAAGAAAGAAGATCTATTAGCTAAGAGCGTAGACAAGAATTGTATGCTTCATCTTAGTATATTATAAAGGACAGTTATGTGGACGTAGCCCTAGAGAGAGGGTGAACCACGCATATTTTTTGTTGTGTGTGATTGATGCGTTGTTCTTTGCCATTTGATATACTGTTATTGCATTATTGTGTTAGATCTGATAGATAGTTTTGTGGAGTAGATATGAATTGGTAAGTGATATATAAATGTTGTATTGTTCTTGTATTAGATCGACTTGGTATTCCTTTTCATTGTAGACATCTCTGTTCTGCGACCCCCCCCCCATAGCTACTTCAGTTGAGACTGCATCTTCCTCACAGGTGTTGCCGAAAGGGCCAGTAGTTAGGGATTATTGGTGTGCTCTTGGAGTTGAACCCTGGGCTGCCCCTGTGCCAACAAATGGTTCCGTTGTCAGGACATGAATCTTCTTGAGGGAATGTCAAGGTGGTTTCCATCGAAGACAAAGATTCAGAAGTGGATAGAAGATCAAGAAAAGGACTTCGTTGAAGCCCAAAACAAGAGCCCTAATATTAATACAGATGATTGGCTAGGAAGATATGGATTTACCGATATACACGATATTTTCTTTGGAGGAATCCATAGAGAGTTATACGAGTGAATACCTAGGTTAGCAGATACCCAATTTGAGATCATATCTAGGCCACATGTGGTTTGGATGTTGGCACTGATCAAGAAGGTCAAGAGAGTTGATAACGTTGTGTCAAGAACAGTAGATCACTGGTTTGATAGTACCATCGGAGGGTATATCACTGAGTTCATTGTTGATAGAGTAGAATCGTATAGCCAAGCAGAGAGATATTTCTTTAAGGGACCTAAAGGAAAATTTTTACATTTTCTGAAGTTGAAGAGCAATATGATATTGCATGAGAAGAACATATTGAAGATACATTATTCTATTGGATTGAAGATATAATGTTCAAGAACTCAAACAACAACAATGACACAAAGGTTGGACATACACGTAGTGGGAGAGTGTTCAAAGAAGTTCCTCTTGTGAACCTGTTTAAGCATAACTATGGGGACAAGGGTTTCTATAGTGGAGAAGAGACAGATTTGATGGAAAAAGAGCATTCAGAGTCCTCTAGGATAGAGGAAGGGAAAGCTAAAGAACCTCGCCAGGAAGAGCCAGAAGCTTTGGGAACTGTGCAAACTATTGAATTAAGTACTATTACTCCTCCTGTTGATTCAACAACATTAAGCAATCAGAGAAATCATAGTCACCCAAGCGTTCAAAGCACTGTCACTATTATCCCAACACATACTCAGTCAGGAAACCTAGGAAGATCTATGGCATATGATATGAGTTTACCCACCTTCAGAGGAGATGGATTTGAAGATTCTGATCAGCATTGGTTTCTATGCGAAGTCGTATGGAGTATTAAGAACATCATCGATGAAGCTATAAAACAAGATCAGTTTAGTACCACCCTAAGAGACCGCGCACTGAGTTGGTACATGAAGTTTGTTAATGGAATTGCCCAGCCTAAACCGTTGAATGAGATCAAGAATGCACTGATGTTTTAGTTCAAGAAACACAAGTCAGAGTCACAGTGCATTATAGAACTGAAAGAAATCAAGTAGAGAATATTTGAACCCGTATGGGAGTTCGATCAGAGGTTTAAAAACTTGATGGGCCACTTGCGTTTCCAGGTCCCATATTAACAGAACAAGGAATGGTTCATTGTTTCCCTCTTGCCACACATCAGAGTTCCTCTGATTCAACAGAAGATTACTTCACAGGTTGAGGCACTAGAAATCACCATGAAATTAGAATCAATCCCGATGGGAGAATCCAGCTTAGGTATGAGTCAAATCTTGAGTCAGCTAACTACTTTGTCTCTACAGGTCGAAGATATGAAGAAAGACAAGGGAAAAGACAAAAGAGAAGACATCTAGTGTATCATATGAAAATAGGAATTCCATGACAAGGAACACTATCCCCTATTCCATGAATACTTGGCCTCTGGAATTCCGAGCCCCTTGAAGCAAGTTACCCTACCCTGGTGCGAGGTATGTAGAAATAGACATCGCCCTGGTGAGTGTTATTACATGCAAAAATATGTTCAGACACCCACAAATTTGTATTGCACATTTTTTAAGTCGGTAGGGCATGATGATAGGGATTGTAGGGATTATGACCTCATGCACAAAAGTTTAAGGGATATATACAAAATTCAAGGAAAAGTACAACAAGAAGGAAGCATTACATAGTATAACTCCCCTGGGAGAGGAAACTTCAACCCTCGTGGTGGATTCTGAGGAAGAGGAAGAGGAGGAGGTATGGGTTGAGGTCGAGGATAGATAATCTGTTATAACTGTGAACATCCAAGACGCTTGGCAAGGGACTGTCAGAACCCTTGTACCACTTGCATATATTGCAACTCCTTTGAGCATGTCATCGAGGAATGTCCAACATTGATGGCTATACTTTAGGAGAGACAGGGACCTCAGCAGAACCCACAAATACAACTAATCAAAGAATAAACTCGTGGAGCAAACCCTAGATTCATTGTTATCACTTGAGGAGGCATTGTTACAGGAGAAGACAGAATGACCCAAGGAAAGACTACATAAGAATCAGGAGTCAGGAAAGGTGCTGAGAAGACACAAACTTTTGATGCAAAGAAAGAAAAAAAAATATTCGAGGAGGAAAGAAAAGAATTCAGGAGAGACCAAGGCTCTTCATAGAAGACATGATCAGAAGTAAGAGAATTTGGAATGCCTCTGGAATTTGATCATTCTTCTTCACCCAGAGATGGAAAATAGGTAAGTAAACTTGTTAGTTTCTTGTATATGTTTATAGAGATAATTAAATAAGAGAAAGCTATACAAGAACTGCAAAATTTGGTTAGATGGTATGAGATAGGAAGGGTAGATCCTTTATTGAATAAAGCAGTACATCAATTATCCAAGAAGAGAAGGACAAATAAATAACTACACCTTAATGCTCAGATTGGAGAGTATGATATAGACTTTGTGGTCCTTGACTTAGGGTAGGAGGTTAATGTCATGATGAAGAAAACCTGGGCACTGATGGGAAAACATAATCTGATCTATTCCCCTATCAGGCTTAGGATGGCTAATTAGAAAGTTGTAAGCCCCTTTGGAATATTGGAACATGTCCCTATCGACATCGATGGAGTAAGGACATTTGCAAACTTCGAGGTGATTGAGATAGTTGATGATAGTTGTCCTTACCCTGCATTGTTAGGAATTGATTGGGATTTCAATAATTCCATTGTGGTTGATTTAAAGAAAAGAAAAATGACATTTGAAGGAGATGGCCTTAGGTTCGTTGCACCTTTAGATCCCGATGAAGGTCAGCGATACACAGAGCCCATCAAAGAAAAATACCGCGCATATGAACTGGAAAACATATACAAATTAACAACCAGACAACAGGATTACATTAATCCTACGACAGATGGAAACCTAAGCTGGCGAAGTGACAATGCATGTTCATCAGATTCAGAAGAAGCACTGGAGAACTGGCAGAACAAAATCTATGAAGTATCTACAAGGAGATGCACTATATTAACAAGAAAAGTATGCTGGATCAGCACAATAGTAAGTAACTTACCCACCTTTGATGGTCTGAATCCTTTAGAAACCTTCTTGTCGGACTTTGAATAAAGTGTGCCAACACAACAATGATTGTTGGAAATGGATGAGGCCTTGAAAGCCACACTATCAAGATGGTGGGGGACACACAAAAACAACATTATAGACTGGGTATAATGTCATACTTTGATGACAGTGCGGTTCTCAATGTAGGTAGAAGGCTATGAAGTTAGGTACACAGATCGAAGTTGCCCGAACACCCATGTGCGAAGTTGTGAGGAAACTTGGAGCAACATCCCTCAAGAACAATGGGTGGACAAATTCATTAACACGCTGGACACAACCCCTATCAACTGGTACCTACAAGCATAATTGCGCCTCATCACCATAGATTAGGAAGGTATGACATGGAATTTTTTAACTACCTTCTTATTAGAAAGTCAATATCCTGCAACAGATCAAGCATTGCAGGTCGTAAGACAGAAAGTATTTGAGGAGGCATCTAGTCTCCCTTTGGAACAAGAAGAGGATGAATGGACTACGCCTCTCCAGAAAATGCAAGGTTGTTACAACATCAATGTTGATGAAGACGATGATCCTAGGAAGGTGAACATTGTAGAAACAGAAGGCCAGAGAGATGTGGAAGGACCGAAAGTTGAGCTACCATTTATTGGACAGCAGATCAAGATCAAGAAAGTCAATAGTGGAACAGAGCAAACACCGAATCTTGCAAATGTTGGAGATTATTGGGATGTTGCCACCATTGACAAGATAACATAATTGATACATGAGTATCAGGACTTGTTTCCAATCAAGTTCACTGATATGAAGGGAATTAAAGGGACTATGGGAGAGATTTGAAACCATATGCAAGACCAGTCAAACAAAGACCCTACAGATTGAACCCTAAATATAAGGAGAAAGTGAAGATTGAGCTCGACAGAATGATGGAAGCAGGGCTTATAGAACCTGTCAAAGAATTAGAATGGATTATCCCTATGGTGGTAAAAGACAAGAAGACAGGAGAGATCAGGATCTGTGTAGATCTCAGGAAGTTGAGCGATGCATGTTTGCATGACCCCTTCCCCACTCCATTCACTGACGAAGTGTTAGATAATGTAGGAGGCCAGGACATATATTCTTTTACAGATGGATTTTCAAGATACCATCAAATCCAGTTTTCCAAGGAAGATCTCCATAAGACCACCTTTTCCATAGAATGGGGATCCTACCAGTATACAGTGATGTCGTTTGGATTGAAGAATTCCCCAGCCATATTTTACAGGGTGGTGGTCGAAGCATTCAAGGAGTTTCTACATAAGTTTCTAGAAGCATACTTTGATGATTGGACTGTTCTTAGTTTATTGAAAAATAATATTGAATGTGTAAGGCTAATATTGGACAAGTGAAGGTAGTGTCAGATTTCCTTATACCTGAAGAAGTGTATTTTCTTTTCACCATTTGGAGTGTTGTTAGGTCATATTGTATACAAGCAGGGATTGTTGGTAGATCCATCTAAAATTTCCATTATAGTTGATCTACCCCCTCCTACTTTAGTCAAACAGTTGCGCACTACGCTGGGACACACTGGATATTACAGGAAGTTCATTAAAGGCTATGCCCAGATTACAGTACCCATGGAGAATCTTTTGAAGAAAGACTATCAATTTCACTAGACAGAATAATGCCAGCAGAGATTCGACCCGCTGAAATAGAAAATGGTTACTGTGCCTATTCTGGTTTTCCCAGATTGGAGCAAGGAATTTCATGTGCATGTCGATGCATCTTCTATTGCATTAGGAGATGTGTTAGCACATCCGGTAACAGGAGACATCGACCACTCATTAGCTTTTTCTATCAAGAAACTATCCACAGACGAGATTAATTACACCACCAATGAGAGAGAAGGGTTAGCCATGGTGTATGCATTACAGAAGTTCTGCCACTACTTGTTGGAAGGACACTTTAAAATGTTTACTAATCACTCTGTGCTGAAATACCTAGTCAACAAGCCAGTGTTGGGGGGAGAATATGCATATGGCTTCTGCTATTTCAGGAATATGATTTTGAGATCGTGGTTAAGCCAGGAAGAATGAACAAAGGTCCTGACCACTTGTCGAGGCTGGAACATGGAGAAGAGCCTACTAGTTTGGAGGATACATTGTCGGATGCACAGTTTTTAGCCATCAGAAATATTGATGACCACTTTGTAGAAATAGTCCAATTCATGTCAACAGGAATGGCACCTAATGAATATACAATCACCCAAAAGAAATAGCTAGTAGTGCACACTGCAGACTTTTCACATATAGTTGGACAGCTATACAAGATGGGACTTGATGAGATACTGAGGACGTGTGTTATGGAAGCAGAGAGACCATTGATCCTCACTAAATCTCATGAAGGCATCGCAGGAGAACACTACGCAGGGAAAGCAACTGCACAGAAGGTTCTTCGAGCTGTCCTTTGGTGGCCTACCTTACACAGAGATGCTAAGGACTATTATAGAGCTTGCGATGTAAGCCAAAGAGTTTGTAAACTGTCCAGAAGAGATGAAATTCCTTTAGCACCACAGCTGACCTTACATGCATTTGAGAAATGGGCCATTGACTTCGTAGGACCTATCAACCTACTAGGAAAGCACACAGGAGAAAGGTACATAATCACTGCGAAAGAGTACTTGACTAGATGGGTCGAAGCAAGAGAAGTTAAGGACTGTAGTGCAACTACAGCTGCATGCTTCATATTTGATGACATCATAACCAAGTTTGGATGCCTAAAGATCCTTATGAACGATCAAGGCACACATTTCATCAATAAAACAGTTGAAGACTTGACTGAGGAATTTGCAGTCCATCATCAGAAGAGAACACCTTACCATCCATAATCAAATGGGATAGTTGAATCATTCAACAAGATCTTGGAGACACCGTTGACGAAGATATGCAGTGTGAATAGGCATGACTGGGATTTAAGAGTACCAACAGTATTATGGGCCTATAGAACCACTTGCAAGAAACTGACAATGCAGGACCCCTTCAAGTTGGTGTATGGTCTCGAATTCGTTGTCCCAATGGAATATTATCTACCAAGATTAAGAATTGTTGCCTTTACAGATATGGATGAAACTGGCGTTGTTCAAGAGAGGCTTGCACAGTTGGTTGAACTAGAAGAAGACATATTTATTGCAGGATTTCACTAGCAGGTTCATAAGGAAAGAGAGAGGCTTACCACGACAGACACATCAAGAAGAAGGTTTTTAAGCAAGGTGATCTGGTACTGGTATATGACAATAAGTTCATCAAGCATCCTAGGAAGTTTAGAATGCATTGGCTTGGGCCATATGAGGTCGCCTATGTTACAGAAGGAGGAGTTGCGCATTTGAAGACTTTGAATGGAGAGCCAAAGGAAGGTTTGGTGAACGGGAGACGGTTGAAATTGTATTATGACAACCATTTTCCTCACATCTCTCAGTAAAAGCATGAGGAAAAGGGTCTAGGTAACAGGGGCAGTTGAAACAGGGTACCAGACATAGAAAAGATAGTCTTCACAAGGAAGGAAGGGAGGACTAGAGCTGGAATCATAGGCTGCCCCACGCAATCTGAAGTCGAAGAAAAATAGAAGGATCAGATATGAAGTGCCTAAGGATGAGTCACAGGTGAGTGTTGGGGGCCTGTTGGCCCTTGGGTATGGAGGTAAGAGAAGAATAAAGCAGAAAAGGAAAAATGTGAACTGCGTGGAAGACATAGTGACGGTTACTGGGTCGAAGTAAGAAAAAGAGCAGAAAAGATGGAGCAAAGTAAGAGAAAGCAAGACGTTGGATGAGGATATCAAGGATGACATATCAGCAAGGAAGACAAATTGCAGACAACTCAGCAAGAAGAAAATTCCACCATTGGATGCTTTGGAGCACCGCACGAGAAGGAAGGAAAGACAGGTTGGTGAAACCCTAAAAACACGGGTCAAGTTGACCTGGGGTTTTAGACACCTAGGATTTTGGTATCTAGGGTTTTGTAAACTTAGGTCTCGGCCTAAGGCTGTTGGTGAGTGATTGTAATGTATAAATAGAGGTCTAAAGGACCAGGGATGGGTTTTTGGTATTGTCGTTCTAGCTTTTTTATTGGTGTGAGCGATTATTGTTGTGTGAGAGAGAAGTGCTAAGTGTAAGAGCCTTTTGGTATTGTAGGATCTTTAGCTGGGTGTGGAGATCAGTCCTGCAGTTGGGTGTGTAGGAAGGGGAGAGACAGAGAGGAGAAGAAAGAAGATCTGCTAGTTGAGAGCACAGACAAGAATTGTATGCTTCATCTTAATATATTATAAAGCACAATTATGTGGATGTAGACCTAGAGAGAGGGTGAACCACATATATTTTGTGTTGTGTGTGATTGATTCTCTGTTCTTTTCCATTTGATATAATGCTATTGCATTATTGTGTTAGATCTGATATATAGTTGTGCGGAGTAGATCTGAACTGGTAAGTGATATATAAATGTTGTATTGTTCTTGTATTAGATCCACTTGGTATTCCCTTTGGTTGTATACATCTCTGTCTTGCGATCCCCCCATAGATACTTCAGGTAAGACTGCATCTGACTCGTAGGTGTTGCTGAAAGGGCCAGTAGTTAGGGCTTGTTAGTGCACTCTTGGAGTTGAACCCTGGGTCTACCCCTGTTGCAACAGGAAGTGTCATATCACTTATGTGTATTATGTTCTTATGTTGTTTTTCCATGAATTTCCGCACATAGGATGTTAAAATCATACATGACATATTACACATAAGGAATACTAAAGAGGTTTTCATTCACTTTGAATTCAAGCACATAAGACTTCAACTTTACCTTTAATTGAAAATCGCTCAAGTAAAATGATCTATAACTAACCCTTTTGAAGGAGTGACAGAAACAACTAATTATTGGAAACTTATCGCTCTCGGGTTCAGATCATGTGGTATCAGAGTAGGATTGATATCGATTGCAGGTGTTGAAACAAAGGATGGAAAGGCCACCAAAACAATCATGGTTCGATGAGCTTCAAGAGCTCAACCAAATTCTTCAAGCAAATAATGTTGGATTGAAGACATTGTTGCATGTTGCAGAAGAAGAGAACCAAAGGTTGCAAGAGTAGTTGCAAGCCATGAAGATGCAGACAGGGGAAGGCTCTACAAATGAGACGGTGATAAGACCATCTTGTGACCATGGAAACTTCACCAGTTATGGGTGCAAGCATGATAGTGCAAATGCATGCACACTTTTTCAAGAAAATGAAGTTGACCTACATGCATCCATAAACCAAGGAGGATTCCTATAAGCATCTTCCACCGATCTTTCTCACCAGGAGCAACTGGAAACATCTCAAGAAGTATACCAAGGGTCCTAGTTTGAGGTGGAGGTAAATAAACCATGTGTAGTTCCTTTTTTGATTAATGTCGATGATTCTTTTGAAATCCTTGAACAACATGCTTCTTGCATTGACTTAAATTTGATGATAAAAATGGGATACGAAGGAGGAGGCCTTGGAACTAATGGCCAAGGTATTGTGGATCCCACCAAGGCAGTGGTTTGGCCTCAATATGTCGGGATAATATATGTCCCAAAATATGTTGGAGAAATCTCCAAAACCATTCATGAAGAAGACCCCAAGATAGTCACTTAGACTCCAGAGGTCAACAGTTCATCAAGAGATGAAATTGATCCAATGCAGGCAAAGAGCACAACTTCTCATGATCGAGGATTCGAGACATCTCTAAGGAGAGATGAGCATCACGATGACATAGTTGTGACCAACTCTTCTTTCCAGTCTAACTCCAGAGGAAACTCACGGAGGTATAAGAAATCTCGAAACTCTAAAATTCCATTTGATTATAAGCATGTTAATCATATAAAATAGAGCTTTTGGCATCAAAGACCATGCACTTTTTGTGGATTGAATAACCACGCAGTGTCCTAGTGTTGGAAGAGAAAATCCTTGTGCAGTAAGGTTATGGAAACCATGAGAAGGATGAGGATGGAATATTGCTTTCCACACACGAAAAAGAGCAGGGGGAATGCACCTCTTAAGGAGAAAGGCTACTGCAGACATTGTAGAAGAGATGGGAATAATGAGGCCACTTGTTGGGCCTTACATCAAGATCTATGTCCAAAGAGGGACAAGAAGACTAGGAAGTCACCTCCGATGGAGACAGTCAGTCAGATAGTGTTATAGGAAAATCCGTCACCAGGAGAAGACCAACTACTAGAGAAAGGATAGCTCGGTAAAGAAGACGTGTTCGGAAAAATGGTTGAACAAATGGGGAAAATCCTTTTTAGTTAGTCGAGAGTGGCCATCTTTTGTAAATCACATGTTGTGATTTAGAACCTGTGGAAGGGTATTGTGTAAAAGTGATATTTGTTGATATCACTTCTTTTTTTGGCACATGTTGATATTGTTAGACCTTGTGAGGTAGTTTGGGTATGAGTTTCTTATTGTAAGTCCAATGGACATGAAACTTAATGTAATGACTTTTGGGGACCAAAATTCTTTTTAGTTGGGAGGCATGATCCATTTGGATCTAGGGAACATCATAGAAGTTTTAGAAGTGCCCCAGAACACACAGAAGCAACCCAGGACGCTTAGAATGGCTTCAGCAGACAGAAAAAAGGGAAAAAATAAAAGTTCCAAAACCTCATTTAAAACAACATGCTCACAAAGAGCACATCGCAAGATTTCCAACGACGTAAATGGGTCGTCAAACAAAGTTACGGATCAAAAGTTATAAGTGGTCAAAGTTCTGGTCAACCCAACCCAGTCAACAGGGATGAGTCAACATCCGTACTACTAACATCAGCATCCGTACAGCCTACGTGGAAAGTGTAGAGAGTGACACTTGTCATGATGACTTCACCATGCCACGTGGCAGCACTAGATTCTGCCACATGTCACTCAAATTTTTCCTTTTTAGGGCACCACGTGGACTAGTGAAAAAAGTGCCATGTGGCACCCCCAGATGACACCACGTGGCACCACCCAAAATATGCCATGTCTCCAGGATGACGTGGAGTTTTGGTACAAAGGTGACGTTAGTAGCCAAGTAGATGAATCAGAGGCTACCATGTGGCCCAATGGGGACACGCCACGTGGCACCCCCAAAATGCCCAAGGAGGGCCCGTGAATGAAAAATTAAAACAATATATATTAAAGGAAGCTGCCAAATATGGGGCGGTTCTGCCATAAATGACATATTATGCCAAATATAGTAGCAACTAACTGTACACCAGAAATAGTAAGGAGTTCCGCAAAAAATAGCAACAATTATGCTATATATAACAACCTCTGCTATATTTAGCATGCGCCAGAATCTCCGCTAACTAAGTTCTAAATTTAGAGGGCGTGTGCGCCAAAATGGGGATACTAGTGGGATTTGACTCTGGAACCTCCGCCAACCAACGACCTAAATTTAGCCAAGCTACCAGTGCACCAAGCACGTCATTGATGACATAACTGCCCAAAAAATATTATTTAAAGGGGGCTCCGATTCTGAGTTCGGGGCAACGTGTGCATTCAGGACAGAACACACCAGTGCATGGAGCACTGGGCACATTCATACGGCCTGGTATAGACTGTATGGTCTGGTACAGTTTCGTACAGACTGTACAGATTTTGGCACGTAAACCAAGGCAAGGGTGCCTCTTGGATCCAGAAAGTGCTTGACTCAGATCGAGGCATGGAGAGATTCGTTTTTAGGTAAAATGATGCCATGAAAATAGTGGTGGTGTTATTTTTCTGATCTGAGAAAAAATTCAGCAACTTAATTCTAGAATGAGTCATTAATTGCAGAGGCAGTGGCATGGTAACCGAGGTAGAGGTGTCTCTTTTTATGTATTGAGTATGTGGGAATGATGTCCATGTCATCATCATGGATGCCTCATGAGTAGAACTCGTGAAGCTGATACATTCCTGATCACATTTTGATCTCTTGTTGATGTCACCGAAAAGGGACTTTGGCCTTACAACTTGTAAAGGAGAGACATCATTACATCGAGGAGAATAAAGAGGTCAGGATTTGGAGCATGACTCGGAGAGGTAGCCCACATCGGGTGAACTTTGTTATCAAGGGAAGTGACATATATCTTATGTGTATTATGTTCTTATGTTGTTTTTCCATGAATTTCCGCACATAGGATGTTAAAAGCATGCATGACATATTACACATAAGGAAGACTAAAGAGGTTTTCATTCACTTCGAATTCAAGCGCATAAGACTTCAACTTTACCTTTAATTGCAAATCGCTCAAGTAAAAAAATCTATAACTGACCCTTTTGAAGGAGTGACAGAAACAACTAATTATTGGAAACTTATCGCTCCCAGGTTCAGATCAATTGATATCAACCAGCTTCACCAAATAAATTTCACACATCAATAAATAATTGTGGAATGGATAAATAGTTTGACGTTCGTTTTTGAATAATTATGTAATGGATAGATAGTTTTATGCATGTTGTTAATCGTAGACATGTTATTAATTTCATGAACCAAGATCGTCAAAATGTGCTCGTTCATTAGAGTACATGTGGGAGTGGTTGTTGAATATATTTGTGGAAGGTACAACCATGAATGAAGTATATAAGATGGAGTTTGAAGGTATCGAAACCTCAATAGAAGGACAAATTAACATGGAGTCACATTTAGGCTACAACTTTACCAAAAGGCTATGTTCCATTGGGAAACATTGTAGGTTGCTCAAACCAAGGTAAAATGTTGCAAGTTTCTCAAACCTAGGTAAGGCCAATCCATCCTATCCTAACAATTTTGTATATTTCAAACCCAATGGGAATGAGTGGCTTGTTGGTGATAGATTAAAGCCAAAAGGAAACATCAATGGAAATGGGAATTTGAATGCCTTCAATGGACAAACTAGGGGTTTTTGAATAAATAGGATGTGGAAATGGAAATTTAGATGCCCCAAATGAACATGATAGTGGTTTTCAAATTATAAAGATGGGGAAATCCTAGTTATCCCCAATAGATGCAAATACTAAGGCTCAACGATTGGTGAAAAAAACTAAAAATTATGGTCCCGAGGTAAATACAAAGCAATTTAACCTAGTATATGCATGACCAGAATGGACATGAATGGTGGCCAATTTGCCGAAATTCTAATGCAAATGCTATTATTGCTTTACTAGGTCTATGGGATGTGAATAAACATATTATTTTCTAGTCTATAAATAAAATACTTTAGAATTGTTGCCACCATATGGGTTTATTACCAATCATTGCCAAGACTTCTTATGCTTAGAATAAATAGAGGTCATTTTATAAGGCACAAATAACAATGAATTATTTTTTATAGATAATTTCATCTACGAGGATAGAATTGTGGGTTATGCATTAGTTAAGGAAAGATTATATTGCTCGATGACAAAGGTATTTGTATTTTGGTCATCAATGGTGGTTTTATATCTGTACCAATGAGCACAAATGATGAAATAATCCAAATTGATAATTCTATATCATCTAGAAAACCATTGTTGTTGTTGAGTTTTCCTTCATGCTAGCACGGTGGATGATAGTCTTATTTAGACAGTTCAAAATAGTTATGTCTACCATAAATACGGTTAGTTATGTCAACAAAGCCTACTGGTGTACCTCAGTAATTATTATTTATTAACTTTTTTTTTTTTTTGGGGGGGGNGGGTGGATGTCAGTTGGGAGGGGGGTTAGTTCATTGATAGTCATGTTATACCATGACTAGTGTTAGGGGATTGATTTAAGAAAGAGAAATTATAATAGTGTAGTAATGTACCTGATATCATAAAGGTTTTTGAATTGATTCCTCTATGTTTTTATCCCGAGTATGATTATTGTTTTTATTACTATAATACCCCTAGGTCGAACCCCAATTGTAAAGGTACATATGCTTTATAGACTGGTGATCGGAGATGTTTTGGGCTAGAGTGTCTCTGTATATATGTTTTGAGGTCAGAGTGCCTTTTTTATTTACGCCACAGAGCCTAACAAATGTAATCTATAATCACACGTGATGATATTAATAAAATACATCAATGTTACAGACCAAATCAAACGAAAAGAATATGGGGGGCTAGGTTTCCATGAGAGGGAAACAAGGCTAAGGATCTCAGAAGAGGGGCTAATTCAAGGGGGCTTAAGCCAAGGGAATATTATAATATTATTACTAAATTCCAAAGTCATGTGATATAATTTTATTCTAAATTCCTAAAGGTTGGGAACGAATCACCAAGTGGAGTCAAAGGAAGTTCCTAGAGTGACAAGTGTCAATCTAGGAGCATGAAAATATATTGTTGGGAATTAGTGTAATTCCAGGATTCATTCCAACATTCAGTCAATAATTACACCATTTGTATCTTTGTTGGGAGAGTTGTGAAGATAATTGTTACCCAATAAATCCTAGTTGGTTTGGGTTGAAGAAGCAAGTTGTAAGTCCTGTGGAACATTATATTTTGGTGAGAGAATTTACAGGATAGTGGGTGTTCATATCTTAGAGTATCCTTTTGTTCCAGGTACTAAAGAGATCTAATACTTCCTGATCGGCTTGTTGTTGAAGCCCTGGAAGGGAAGTGGGATAGTTGAATGACTGTTGAGAAAAGAAGGAGTACACTTCCTGCGGTGGGATAGGATGTGGGGAATGAGATATTGTGAGTTGGGAATTGTTGTTGTAGTTGGTATTGAGCCTATTCTTTATTGTGCTATTGTTAGACCTTAGGTTGGCATAGGTAAAATTTTCCATGGTGGAGTCATAGCCCCAACTCGGGGGTGAATTTTTGTTGAGTTTATGAACAAAAGAGTCTACGGTTGGGAGGAACATATGAGGTCTACATTCAATCATGATTTAATTAAAATAAAAGTGTATTTTATGTGCTATTATGGTGTATATCATGTGTTATTTATGTTTAATCATGCTATGTAATAATTGTATATAATTATGCATGGACTATAAGCTATAGAACTACATAATTGTTGCATATGTAGGGCATGGTAGTTATTTAATGGTATCAGAGAAAAAACATTCATGTGGTGTGGCTTGGCCTAGATGGATAGGGACATTACATTGTGGTATCAAAGCCATGGGTTCAACACTAAGCCTACATGGCTCAAAGACAACATGTGGAAGATGAAATTGTAGTTGAAAAGTTCAGAGAATGTCTGCAAAGTGTTTGACAGTATTTCCTAGGAAATAGCTTGAGGAGTTTCATGGTAAATTTGAGGGAATTGAGTCCAAGGATTAAAATCCCCAATTTTAACCTCTATTGGGGCATTTTTAAGACTAGAATTGACTGAATTTTGGGATTTGCAGAACAACCATGGAAAAATTGGGTGAAATTGGGCAAAAGCCATAATTCCTGAAATGGAATTCACTGAGAAATTGGCACAAATGTGCCGAATTTTGGTTGAAATAATCAAATTGGCATGAAATGGGATTAATATGAAGCTTAATTTCAAAGCTGTCATGGTGGCCTATGCGAAAATTTGGAAATTATGCTATTCTAGAGAAAAAAATGAAATTTGAGAAAAACAATTGGGTTGTTTTCCATAGTTGATGCCAACACTGACGCAGAGGCCATGTGGTGGTGACATGGTGGTGATATGGTAGTGGTGACATGGGATGCAATAGTTTCAGGTACATACACAGTGGCAGGCTAAAGGCACAATGGTAGGTCCGATGGTGAGGTGGCAGACCACC
>JZKD02S2257153.1:380714-396046 GCA_000966675.3 Picea glauca | reverse complement strand
GAGGAATGCCAGTAGAGCTTCGACACACTAAAGAAGAAAATGGTCAATGCGCCTATCTTCATTTTTCCATATTGGGGTAAGGATTTCAATGTTCATGTCGATGCTTCGTCCATTGCATTAGAAGAAATATTAGCATAGCCAAGTGTAGGAGACATTGACCATTGTTGGCACAGGGGCAGACCCAGGGTTCAATGCTACAACAACGCAACAAAAAAACCCTAACTACTAGCCCTTTCGGCAACACCTATGAAGAAGATAAAGTCTCACCCAAGGTAGAGGCAGGGGTGGTTGCAGGACTCCATTGTCTGCAACCTTAGCTAGGATACAGATCTGTGATTTTAGTACCTTAACAGAGCACTTAGCAATTATAATCCTTCAATATTTAACCAGTAGCTACTTCGCAGTAAAATCCTAATCACAGAGCATCACAATATTCACCCAGATCTAGTATAATCAAGCACTAAGAACATTCACATGAGTTAGATCTAGCACTTATTCATATTATTAAGCACAAAGAATCAAAACATCTATCTATCATTCATATATATCAAAGAACTTAAGAAGGTAAACACATCAATACATCGCATAAAGCATGAGAACACGGGATATACGTGGTTCACCCCCACCCTGGGGCTATGTCCACCAACTCTTCTTATGTTTATTATCTCGGTCAATCATCTACATGCACAGAGCCTTGATATCTTACTCCATAGAGGACAAGAGATCTGCACACCTCGCTATATCCTCCTTCCTTGAGTTACAACACAAATCCTTCCACAGTCTATGCACAAAGCACTACATATGACTTGCACTTAGCTATGCAAATCTGAACCCAGTATGTAAGAAGAATTTACAATTCGCAATCATCACTTAGCACTTAGAACAACACCACATAGATGCCTACTTCCCATACGCACACACACCACCTCTTACATCACCTAGACATCTATTTATACTTTATAAAATAGGCCTAAACCTGGGTAAACCCATGGGTCAACATCCCCATACCCGTTACATAAGCCCAAAACCCAAAAATCCCTAAAACAGGGCCGAGACCCAGCAATCTCCACTTCTTCTTGTGCTCCACCTTCGACAGCCTGTCAAAGTCCCAAAATGGTCAAAAATGACCAAGGATCCTCAAAACTTGGTCAAGGGCCAACAAGCCCCCAACACTCACCTGTGACTCGTCCCGAGTCACTCTGCTTTGGGTAATTCTACCTCAAAATCCTTGAGTTGCTTCAAGATTTTACTGTGCCATGGCCTCCTTCTCCACGAACTCTTGGATAACAACTTCGTTCACAGGTCCCTCTAAGTGTTGTTCGACTGCAGTGATGACTTATTCCAGTTCTGCTCCTTGGCCTTCAATCTCTTTGAATAGCTGGAAAGCCTCGTCCTGTATAGGTTGGAGCCTCTAAGTAATTTCCATGAATATTCTCTGAATAGTGTGGACCTTTTGTTGAGCACAGTGTTGTTCTTGGGATCGCTTCATTCTCTCAGTGGATGACAGGGGCTTCAACTGTGCCTGTACTATTTTTGCTTGCTTCTTCGCCTCTTGGAGCTGCAACTCCAGTGCCTTCAACTCGGGGTTCTCAGTGAGTCACTCATAAATCTAGGCACTGCAATCACTCAGTTTTTTACATTCCATGGTAAGGGCCTTTATTCTCTCAATTATACCTCGAGCAGTTGCTTCTCTTTGATCTCGCACATCCTGCGGAGTACCATGCATTGTTCTTAGCTCGAGATCTGTTACTCTTTGTTGTAGTTGTTGGATAGGTTATGCGAGATGATCTACTTAGTTTTCTACAGGTTCTTCGTCCTTATGCTCCAAGCTTGTCACAGAGTGAAGTTCTCTTTTGACTACTTATTTCACTATGACCTGCTTCGTGGACAACTTTTCTTTCTCCCGTTGGATATGTTCTCTTTCTTCTTCGAACTTTGCTTGAAGAGCGTCCTTCTCCTGCTGGTAAATCCTACGTTGCTCTATAACTTCCTCCTGTGCATGTTTCAGGTCCATTATGACCTATTCTTTCTCAGTTTGTGCTCGATGAAGGTGGGATTTAGTCACATCATCTAGTCTGCAGAGTTGAGTAGGCTCATCTCCCAATTCTAGTTCTTCCAAGGGCGGGGGTGCAGTGGACACTGCGTAGCTTGAATAAAGGACTTGTTGTACACCTCTTAGTTATGCTACACTTCTTGTTTTGCTTCATTCCTTTTCACAAGCTCTTTTGAGGCATCTCCTACGACTGAAATAATGAAATCGAAGTCATCAACCGTGAGTACACTCTACATCTTTGGCTTGTTGGCTTTGTCTTTCTTCCACGATGAAGGTTTCATGGGGGAAACCTTCCTTTTCTTAGAGGGATCAATGTATTCAGGAGGGTTCAGTGGCGGTGTTACTCCGCCTTGCTTATCTTCTTCTTATTGATTTTCCTCTTTGTTCACTTTGTCATCACCTCCTTCGCTAGGTGACTCGGATGCGGTCTCTTCTGTCATGTTGTGTATTTTGTGTACATATTGCTTATTTTCTTCCCGTTGCTGCTTGGGGCATCATACTCTTCACGAGTAACTACTGGGTATCCAATGAGGTCCATGTCAGACAACTCTACAGGGTCAACAGGGATAAGGAATTATGTTGGCCAATCTTTAATGATTTCTTCCAGGTCCTCTGTAGTGAGCTTGTAGCAGTACTTAAGTTCTTCTTTTCTTTCATCACCACGTGAAGTAATGTAAATAAAATGCCTATCTGCATGGAACTTCATAAGAGCCATGAACATGTCCTGGGTGTTCAACATCATACGAGGAAAGGACTCAATAGCTCTCCTAATCCGCAGGTAGTAGGTATGAAATACTGCATTTGACTGCCACTGCTTCCCCATATCGCTCGAATACCAGAGCATGGTGAACTTCACAGCAAGTGAATCAAATGGATCGATGTCAGGGAAGGTCGCACCTTCCGGCATATCCCAAGCATTAAACATGATGAGGATTAGGAGCCAACTAAAGTGAAACTCATAGCCTTGATCTTAGGCTTCGGGGAAATCTAGTTCGAGTTGGTTGACTAGGTACTTTTCCCAATTCATCTCTAGGCCTTCCATGAATTTCCCAGCGAGGTCAACTACAAACCCTGTGACCTGTGTGGGTATGTTCTTTCTTACTATCTTTCCTGCAATTAACTAACATGTTAGGCGCACTGCACCATTCTGGATGGAGGCTACCTTGTAGCCTCACGTCGCCTTCTCAACATCGCCATATGTTTCTTTAATCATCTATGCCAGGGCATGGTCTACATCTTTTCTTAGGTAGAACTCTTGTGGGTCGGGTCCATGCATGCTTAGTCTGGTGATCCTATGGATCAACACTAGATCGACAGTGATACGTCTGTCCAACCACAGATAGCCATCATGGAAGCATGACATCAGGATCTTAATGCAGGCGTTAACCTCCTGGTGCCTTCCAAAATGTGGGATATTCATTACATTTAATAGGGTGGACAACATGAGGTTCATCATCCATGGTTGAGGGATGATCTTCATCTTTTTCCCCTTCATCTTGGTCAGATATTTATAAGGTGCGAGCATGCCATAGCTCTTACGGTCTCCTAGGTTATAGTCACTAATATTCAAGGTTGGAATCCTTTCTAGCTGTGGTCTGATAGTGTGTATTCCCTTCGGGAGGTACGCAGTGATGATAGTGTAGTCGAAGTCCCTCAGGACACTGTCGCGACTTACTACACCAGCCGGGGGTGGGATATACTCAGGTAGAATGGTCGGGATTAGCTTCGCATTTGCTAGGTCATATATGTGCTTAGTTCTCTTTTCTGTAACAACTCATGAGGGCCTAGATCCGCGACCAGTCGATGGAGAGTCTTGCACTCCTCTCATTGGTGAATCTTGTACGCCCACAGACATTACTCTTTCAGTCATAAGGTCGATGAGTACCTCCTTCACAGACTCTTCGAATGCACTAAGTTCTTCAGACACACACGCTCGTGGTTGACTATCTCGAGTTGAAGAGAAACAACTCAATGTGATGGGATGGATAGAGATAGCTCGATGATCATTGCACAAAATAAACTGATCTATGAGCTTAGATAATCACGGGTGGAAAAAGTGTTCTCATTGAAAGGATCGACAGAATAAGTAGATAACTAGGCAATGGATCTTTCCAATGGGTGAGAATCCTTCATTAACTTAGTTATGTTTGTTACGGTGTGTTTCCAATGGTCTAATGGCGAGCTTTCTGACCATAAATGTCTTTCTAACCATTCGGGGTATCTGTCTAACTGTTACACTGTTACCAATGGCTATATTTCTTTGTCATGGCGAAGTGCCATGTGACGCTGTGTTGATATCCCGACAAAGTTCTAGTTTTGTAAATTTTCCTTCTGCGAAGTTCCCTCTCGAACTTTCTGTAACTTTTCTATCTTTGATCTCTTCTTGCTTAGTTTTCTAGCCTACTTTCCAGTGAGCTTTGTCTTTCTATTTCTCTTTCCATTCTGATTCTTATCTCCTCTTGGCATAGTAACTTCGCGTTGTTGATATTCTTTCCTAGGATTCAAGGGCAATACTTATTCTCTATATGGGGTAGGTACTTCAGTCTTCTATGTGTCTTCTTGTGTTCTTCCAATTTCGACATCCAAGTCTCTGGTTCTACATAACTTCGACCTGTTCTCCTGTTCCTCGATCAAGTGTGCGATCTTCCTAGTCATGAAATCTTTTAATTCCTACTTCTTCTGCTCTAAGACTTCCTCTTCTTTTCTTCTGGCTTGATCCTTTTTTATCCAGGGCTTCCCTAGTAACATAGAAAATGGAGCATTGTTCTCAATAAATTTAACAACCTCAAAATCTTCTTTTGTCGAAGTTCCATGAGAACTCATAGATATCTGGGTGAGATTTCCACATAGTTTTATCATCTTTCCTCTAAATAATCCTATTCCCCCCAATGAAGGAATTATAGCAGGCTTTCCTAAAGTTTCCCAAGTTATTTCTGTCATAATATTTACCTATGTTTCTTCATCCAGAACAAATTCTATGTCAAATTCTCCTATTCATGCTTCTATGTACTCTTTTTCTTTGAAGATCTCTGATAAGTTGATATGTTGGTGGTCATTCAAGGTTTCTTTCATTTGCAGCAATACAGTCTCTGATTCTTTCGGGGTTTCTGTCAGGGCCTTAGTGTCTTGAACTTCCTCAGGGTCTTCTTGGCTCATATTCATTCTTTCAACATTAACAATCATTCTAGGGAAATCCAAAACTTCATCATCTACAACTTTACAACAAAGAAAACTAGGTCTTCCACCAAGGAATTCCTTAGCAAGATGTCACGGTCTTTTGCAACTGTAACAAAAAGTTAATCCTCTCTTCCTTTTAAACGATCCCCAGCCCTTCCTGTACTACACACTAGAATCATAGTAGCTAACTTGCAAAAAAAAATATCTAGGATCTTGCATCCATTTGTTAGTCCAAACATTCTTTCTATGCATAGGTATAACATATCTTTCATTATTTCTATCAGATCTACTCATATCAAACCTCTTTTCTTCTAGTTGTTTCCTAGTTTTCAGGCAAGGAATTTTTTTATCAAACATACCTAGATCCATACTCTTGAAACAAAAATTTCCACTAATCTTACTTTCAGCAAAGCACAAAGCTTCCAGATCTAAAACTTTTCAATATTCTTACCTTTAACAAAGCACAAATCCTTCATATCTTACTTCTTTTCTTCAGATCAGAATTATTTTCTTAGCACACATCTTCACAGATCGAGTATAATACTGCGCACTAGGGCAACAGATCTACACATAGAGATTTCACAGTTTCAGGTCAGATCTTCACATAGAGCTTCTTCTTTCTTAGTTCCCAGCAATCACAGTTTTAGGTCCCGACAATGGAACCATTTGTTGTCACAGGGCTAGACCCAGGGTTCAACGCTACAATAGCATGCCAACAAAACCCTAACTATCGGCCCTTTCGGCAACACCTACGAAGCAGATGAAGTCTCACCCAAGGTAGAGGCAGGGGTGGTTGCAGGACTCCATTGTCTGCAACCTTAGCTGGGACACAGATCTGTGATTGTAGTACCTTAACAGAGCACTTAGCAGTTATAATCCTTCAATATTTAACTAGTAGCTACTCCGCAGTAAACCCCTAATCACATAGCATCACATTATTCACCCAGATCTAGTATAATCGAGCACTAAGAACATTCACATGAGTTAGATCTAACACTTATTCATATTATTAATCACAAAGAATCAACATATCTATCTATCATTCATCTATATCAAAGCACTTAAGCAATTAAACACATCAATACATTGCACAAAGCATGACAACATGGGATATACGTGGTTCACCCCCACCCTAGGGATACATCCACCAACTCTTCTTCTCTTTATTATCTTGGTCAATCAGCTACATGCACAGATCCTTGAGATCTTACTCCACAGAGGATAGGAGATTTGCGCACCTCACTAGATTTTCCTTCCTTGAGTTACAGCACAAAGCCTTCCACAGTCTGTGCACAAAGAACTACAAACAACTTGCACTTAGCTCTGCAAGTCTGAACCCAGTATGCATGAATCATTTACAATTCGCACTCATCACTTAGAACTTAGCACAACACCACAAATATGCCTACTTTCCATATACACACACACCACCTCTTACTTCGCCTAGACATCTATTTATACTTTACAAAATAGGCCTAAACATGGCTAAACCCATGGGTCGACATCCCCATAGACATTACATAATCCCAAAACCCAAAAATCCCTAAAAAGGGTCTGAGATCTCGTGATCTCTGCTTCGTCTTGTGCTCTTCCTTCGATAGCCTCTCGAAGTCCCAAAATGGTCAAAAATGACCAAGGATCCTCAAAACTTGGTCAAGGGCCAACAACCACCCTATAACCTTTGCTAGAAAAAAATCTTTCTACATATGAAAGGAATTATACTACCACTGAAAGAGAAGGCTTAGCTATGGTATATGTGTTGCAGAAGTTTAGACACTACTTGTTGGGAGGACACTTTAATATGTTCATTGTTCATTCAGCATTAAAACACTTAGTCAACAAGCCAATGTTAGAGGGAAGAATATGAAGATGGCTACTATTATTTCAGGAGTATGACTTTGAGATAGTGGTCAAGATAGGAAGAATGAATAAAGGACTTGATCACTTATCTAGGTTAGAACATGGCAAGGAACCTACCAGCCTGGATGATACACTACCATATGCACAGTTGTTGGCCATCAGAAAATTCGATGATCACTTCACCGAAATAGTCCAGTTTCTATCCACAAGAATGGCACCTCACGAGTACACAGTTATTCAGAAGAAACAGTTGGTAGTCCACACTGCATATTTTCAACTTATAGTTGGACAGTTATACAATATGGGACTAGATGAGATCTTAAGAAGATGTGTTATGGAGTATGAAATACCATTGATCCTTGCAGAAGCACATGAAGGCATCGCAAGAGGACATTATGCAGGGAAAGCAACAGTGCATAAGGTTCTCAGAGTTGGCCTCTGGTGGCCCACTTTACATAAGGATGCTAAGGAATACTACAGAGCCTGTGATGTATGCCAAAGGATAGGGAAGCCTTCTATAAGGGATGAGATTACTTTAGTACCTCAGTTAACCTTACAAGCATTTGATAAATGGGCTATTGACTTTGTGGGATTGATCAACCCACCAGGAAACCACACAGGAGCTCGATACATTATCACTGCTACAGAGTATTTGACCAGATGGGCAGAAGCAAGAAAAGTTAAGGACTGTAGTGTAGCTACAGTTGTGTGGTTTATATTTGATGATATCATAACCAGATTTGGATGCCAAAATATCCTTATGAGTGATCATGACACACACTTCATCAACAAAACTATTGAAGCCTTGAATCAGAAGTTCAAAGTTCACCATCAGAAGAGCACTCCATACCACCCACATGCAAATGTTAAAATTGAAGTCTTCAATAATATCTTGGAGACAGCGTTGACTAAGATCTGCAGTGCTAACAGAGATGATTGGGATCTGATAACTCCAACAATGTTATGGGCTTATAGAACTACTTGCAAAAAGTTAACCACACAGACTCCCTTTAATTTAGTATATGGCTTGGAAGCAGTGATTCCTATGGAACACTTGGTTCCTATTTTAAGAATTGCAGCATTTATAGGTATGGATGACATCGGAGCTATTCAAGATAGGCTCGCGTAGTTGTCAGAATTAGAGGAAGACAGGTTCATTGCAGAATTTCATTAGCAAGTACAAAAAGAACGAGAAAAGGAATACCATGATAGACATATCAAGAAGAAAGCATTTAAACAAGGAGATTTGGTAATTTTGTATGATAATAAGTTCATGAAGCATCCAGGGAAGTTTAGGACACATTGGCTTGGGCCATTTGAGGTTGCCTTTATTATAGAAGGTGGAGCTGCGCAGTTGAAGACCCTTAATGGAGAATGGGAGGATGGTTTAGTGAATGAGATCCGATTAAATATGTATTATGACAACCAGCTGCCCCACAGCTCTCAGTAAAAGCAAAGGAAGAAGGGTCTAGGTACCAGGTGCAGTTTAAATTGGGTACTAGACACAGAAAATATAGTATGCACATGATAGGGAGGGACATAGAAGAAAGCACAGGCTACTCTGCGCAGTCTACAGTCGAAGTAATACAGGAGGGTCAACCCTACAATGACTCGGGACGAGTCACATGTGAGTGTTGGGGGCTTGTTGGCCCTTGGTCATGTATTAAGGAAGAAATAAAATATTAAAGAAGGAAGACAAGGTATGAAGAGCGCAGAAGGCACACAAATCGAAGAGGGGGAAAAGTGGTTAAAGAAGAAGAAAATAAGGAGTGAGGTAAAGGAAAAGAGAGTCTCTAAAGGAGAAGATCAAGGAAGACAAAGTAGCAAGGAAGATGAATCTTGGACAGGTAAGCAAGCGAAAGAAGACACTAATAGGTGCTTTGGATCACCTCTTGGAGAAGAAGGAAGGATAGGGTGGCGAAGTCCTGAAAAGGTGGGTTATATGGACCTAGGGTTTTGATACCTAGGGTTTGACACCTAGAGTTTGATCTAGGGTTCTATAAGGTTCATGAAATGTATAAATAAATTTCTAGAAGAGTTGAGAGGGTTGGTTGTTGTGGGTGATAGAAATATTGAGAGATAGAGGTACCTTGTGGTAGAGCATTCTTGTATTCTAGGTCTTCAGCTGGGTGCAAAGATCAACCATGTAGTTGGGTGCATAGGGAGGGGAAATAAAGAGAAAGAGAGAGAAGGATATACAACTAAGTGCACAGATAGAACTATATGTTTTCATCTATTATATCAAGAAGCACATTTTCATGGATGTAGCCCTAGGGAGAGGGTGAACCACGTAAATCTTGTTGTTCTTATGCTTGATGTTGTGCTATTTTCTATCTATTATATTGTTATGCATTGTTATTGTTCCTATTGAAGATAATGAGATAAAACTAACTTTGCGAAGCTAAGTATAACACTTTTAAAGAATATCTAGTTTGTATTGCATTGTTGTTCTGGAATCATTCTACATTTCCTCCGGTTGTAGACAGGTGTGTTGTGCAACCCCCCTATTGCTACTTCAGGTGAGACTTCATCTACTTCACAGGTGTTGCTGAGAGGGCTAATAGTTAGGGTTTGTTGGTGTGATTTTAGAGTTTAACCCTGGGTATGCCCATGTGCCAACATTAAGTGGTATCACATTTCAAGGAGAGTAGTTTTGAAATATCTCTTGGCAATGTGAAACCAATAATAATGTGCCACATATCATGGAAAAAACCACCATCGCATCACATAGGGGTTTTTTAATTGTGTGCACGTTGACCATGTGAAATGAAACACAATTGTTGATCTTCCTATCATCTCCATCGTTATATCTTGGAGATGAAAGGTCCATGGTGGTGGGGTGGTAGACCACGGTGTCAATCTTGGTAGTGTGTGACAATAGGCCTAGGGATAATGTGGGTGCCACATTAGGTGAGGTAGTATTGAGAGATACCATAAGTGGTATCGCATGGTAGCAAGGAAATTTTCCAAGAGTTCTATGGCGATGTGAAGCCAATAGAAAAGTGTCACGTATCATAGGAAAAAACCACCATCGCATTTCAGAGGGATGTTAACCCTCATGCAAGTTGAGGATGAAAAATTGTCGAGAGCCATTGATCATGATCTGATCTCCACAATCATATTAGGGGTGGGGACAAGTTCGTGCGTCAAAGGAAAAGAGGTGTGGGATGGGACCCACCCATCCTTGCAGCTAGTGAGAGGGTGCCATGTGGAGACTTGACAGACAAGGTGGGACCCTTGTCCCATTTGGGGTCATAGGTGTGCCATTTGGGCAGGTGGGGCTTGTAAATAAAAACACTTTATTATTTATAAAGTGAGATAAAGGTAAAGATGAAAAAAGGGAAAATGGAAATAGGTAAGTGAGGGATGACAAGCAGGGCCATGGTGGTCAAGGGGCTGACATGGCATCACCTCAGGGTGCCAGGTGGACCCAAAACACCACATCATCATCTAGGTTAGCAGAAAATAGTGGAATTTGTTAGAAAAATTGTGTTTTGCAGTTCATAAACTTGTAGGGCATATTTGAAGGTTTAAACAATGTTTCTAGGAGTTTTAATTTTCAAGACTGTAAGTTTTGTAGGCACCACATAGATTATCTACAACTTAAAGAAAAAATCTTGATGAGAGCTTTCCAACGAGATATTTTGTTCGCAATATGGAGCTCGTATGAGAAAGTTATAGTGGAAACAATGCAAGGTAAAATTTTAGTACCAATTGATTTCCAGAGGGCATAAATACCTACTTGGAAGTCAGTGTGGGGCACGGGAGAATTATATGGAAATCTCATGAACCATAGAAGACATCTATGGAGACAGATTGTGAATCTAGGCATCTGAAAGTGTATAGGATGAGAGGGACAATTCCTGTAGCATTCTGTGCAAAAAGGGGAAAACAATACAAACTTCAGTAGGATGTAACTAGAAGCATGGATGTTGGATGAAGGTGAAACTTGATCAGATTGCTCAAAATATAGGCAAGAGGAAACCCAATTGGGATTCTTTCAAAATTCCAAAATATTGGTTGTTTGGAAATATGTTCGCCAAATAAAAGGTGCACAATTGGGAAAAATGAGTAATTTTCAGATGCTTATAAATGAGTAATGAGAAAATAGTCATTAGAAAGTTCTTGGGTGGAAGAATCCAAATATGCACCTAGAAATTTGAATTGAGAAACAAAATTCAACAACAATTAAAAAGAAGAATTATGGTGCACTTAAAGGGCAGAGTTGTGCATAATTTTATAGTTTTTTCGAATTATTTTTTCTAACAAATCCTATTGCATGCACATTTTTCATAATCGGAGACACAAATAGAATAGAGCAGAATCAACATAGAGACCAGAAACAGGGAAGATGCTCATAGAACCTACAACAATGAAGATGAATTCAAGGGGTTGTATGTCAGCATGGGTAATGCAGGGACATAATCAAATGGGCATGGAGAAGGAAAAGAGGAGAGAATAAAATTGGTAGAGACAATAAAGAGTTTGCAAAGAGATGTGTTGACCTATAAAGATGATAATGAGAAGCTTATAAAAGCTCAAGTGCATCAGAATGGATTTAACATCAAGTTGTTTCAGATCTTGGACAAGATAGAGAAGAAGTCGGATAAGGAGACATTTTCAAGTAAGTCAAAGGATAACATATCTCATGCCAAAAAGGAAGAATCTAAGAGTGTTGGTAGGCATCATAATCACTCCCCAGACACTCAATTGGAAGAGAATATAATAGTCTAATTTTATCTCCTTTCAAAAAGAATAACAGAAGGTTTGGGGTGGATGGACTACAAGCAGAAATGAGGAAGACCAAACCTCCTACCTTTGATGGTGAGCACAAGAAAGATGAGGATGCAGAGGCTTGGTTGTTGGGAATGAGGAAGTACTTTCAATTGCATAATTATTCCTCACAAGCATAAGGAAGAATTTCAATCTACTAGCTCAATGGAAAAGCATCAATGTGGTGGGACCAATTTGTACAATTTAACCACTTTGATGAGAAGAACATCACTTGGAGGAAATTCAAAAGGCATTTTTATAACAAATACCTTTCCAAGGGTTATTATGATAGGAAGATGAAGGATTTATTTGAATTTAATCTTGGGAGAATGACGTTGTATGAGTATGAGAGGATATTCTTAGAGTTGTTGATGTATGTTGACTTCATCAAGGATGAGTAGGTCAAGATTCAAAAGTTCCTAATGTTGGAAAATTGGTTGTCATTGATGTCAACCCTAGAAGAAGTCCAGAAGCCTCTAGGAGTGATGGGTGTATTTGAAGAAGTCTTTGAATTGGTCCCCTTATGGCATAGCTTTGAGCATGGCCCTCATGGAAAGATACTTTGAATAAGTCTACAAGAATCCCTAGAAATATGGTTAAGTGGTAAGAAGCCTCGAAGGTGTAGTCATGAAGCTCGAAGTTAAATGAAGAAAAATAACATGAAGGACATTGAAAATGCATTCAGAACCATCATAGATTGATATTCCTTGTCATGTTTTTTCCAACGATAGGCGGCACGCCACGTGGCTCCTTGAAATTAAGAAGTTATTCCCTCTTAAAGATGAAGCCCCGAAGTATGGTTAAGAATCCTCAGATCTAAGGTCAAAGAAGTTACAAGTAGGCCCTAAACTAAAGTAAAGGATAAAATTTGTTGCAAACAAGAAGTTACAGGTCAGCTCAAATTTCAAGTAAAAAGGTTACTTGGAAGGATATAAATACACATCAAGAACCTCTCATTTAATTAATAATCAAGGATGTGTTTTCTTAGCGAAAGTGAAGTAGCGGAGTTGTGCGAAGGAGGGAGTGATCGGAGCTGCAAATTGGAGAAGGGTTTTTAGAAAACCCTATTTGAGAAGACCCTCGCAAGTCAGGTATAGGATGTTCAACAAGGATCCCACGTAAGGCCCTATGAGTTGCCCAGTTCAATATAGCGAGTATAAATAAAAGTTGAATAAGGTGATCGTCTCTTGATGCCAAAGCTTAGGAAAGTTTGATGATTTGAAGTCTCATGTATTAGGGTTTCCTCATGATTAAAGGTATCTCTTTATGTTTGTTTCAAGGTTATATCTTGGTATTTTTGGCATATGCTTGAGGCATATATTGGAGGTTTTGGCACATAGTTGAGGTACATATTGGATATTTTGGCACATGTTTAAGGCACATTTTGCACATATGCTTTGAGGCATATTATTTTAGGAACATCTTAGATGTCTTAGCACATGGATTGATGCATATCGTGGTGACTTTGGACACATGATTTAGAGAATATTCTTGGAGATCTTGGCATGAGTTTTATGTGGTTGTATAAATTTTGGCGATGATGATATATCAGTATCAATGATAGGTTGATTCTCTTATTTATATTCAAGGGTGGAAGGAAGGGACAAGGAAAGGGAGTTGTAGCTTCCTTCAGGTTGGAGCCCGTAAACTAGGGGTTTGGAGCCTCCTTCCAATTAGAGCTGGAGAATCTAGGGAGTTGTAGATTCCTTTAGTTTAGAGCTTATAAATCGGGGGGTTAGTGCCTCCTTCCAGTTGGTGCTAGAGAATCTTCGAAGTTGGTTCTTCTTGTGAATGTAATCTTTTGATATCTAAGAAAGCATTTTGTGGTTTTCTCCCATTTAAGTTTCCACATAAAATTCTTGTGTACAGTGTATCTATGGTTATATGTTTATGCTATCTTGAATGCAACAATATATTGAATGGAATCATAAGTGATAAATTTAATTATTGCATGTTGTAATTGAAATGGTAAAAAATTCATAATATTGATTCACACCCCCCCTCTCAATATTTCAACACCTGAGCAGGTTACCTTCAATCTGTAGTGAAAATATATAATATGATGATCTCAATACATTGGAGGAAGCAATAAGGAGAGACAAATTCCTTTATGATCAACATAGATGAAGACCAGCTTTCCAAAAGTCTTGGGAAGACAAAAAAAAAGGTAATATGGAGAAGAGGAAGAAAGGGCACAAGCCACCATTCTTCAAAAATAGTTATCCAGGGAAGCCAGCTCAAAATGAGCCAGAATGTCAGAAAAAATGGGGAAAAGGCCAAAGAAATAGCCTATTAAATGTTGGGGTTTTGAGGGAAATCACATGTACAGATATTTCTCTCATAGAGGTGAAAGAGTGAAGATTGTTCACAATGTACAACAGGTTGATATAGTTGAGTACATGGGAAGAAGCATTCCAGGGATATATATATCCTTGGAAAACAAGCAAGATGAATGTTAGTCTCATATGATTGAAGTGGAAGGTAAGATCAATGATCAACCTATATCTATTTTAATTGATTCAGGAGCTAGCCATAGTTACATAGATTCTAATATTGTTGACACATTTCATTTTCAAAGAAGAAAGCATGGGAAATCCTGGTTGGTTTCGTTAGCTATAGGAGCTAAAACAAGAATCAATGAGTTGGTTAAGGATTGTCCAATGGACTTGAATGGATTGAGCACAAAGACAAATTTGAATATCATACCTTTGGGTTCCTATGATTTCTTAATTGGTATGGATTGGTTGGATAAGAATCATGTTGTCCTGGATTATACAATAAGGAATTCACTCGTTTAGATGAAGAAGGGAACTTGAGTGAGCTAAAAATGATAAAGGCTTGTATTCTTGAAAATATTTGCAAAGTTTTATTTAAGTGTGCTTATGCAAAACGATCAATTTGCAAACACAAATTTCAGAGAAAATTACACATTCTCGATGCAAATAATAACCAGCAAATAACAATGAACATTAAACACATAACACAACAAATGATAAAGGAGTTCACCCGTCTCTTGGGCTACATCTCTTGGTCCAACTTCCAATGGATATTTTATATTATCTGCTCAAAGTGATAAAATATTTTCTTTACAATGCTCAAAATGCCAAATAGATGGCTCCAGTTGCTTCAGAATGTCCAAAAACCCCTAGCTGGGCTTTTTCGGCACCTGATTTGGCCAAAAATTGAAGAAGATAGGCTTCCTGGAAGTTCCCCTTCAAACTTGTTGTCTTTGAATCGCCAAAATGCACCTCTGTCTGTCCAACCTAGCCTCTATGCATTTTTATGTGCTTAAACCTAGCACCATGCACATAACTGAAAAACACGCGCAGCTGTAGAACAGTTAGGGAACCTAGTGTTGGAATATTGGTTGTTGTCGTTGATGTCAACCCTAGTCATGGGTTTTGGACCACAAGATTGATGAAGTTATTTGGACATGAAGGAAAATGAACATGAAGATACAACACCCATG
>JZKD02S2257153.1:328372-362567 GCA_000966675.3 Picea glauca | reverse complement strand
AATTCAAGTGGTACTTCCACCCCCTAGAAATGTCACTCATGACTCTATGATACTTGAGATAGATTCTTCTCAGGCACGATCTCTTTTACATTCAGAACCAAGCATAGAACCATTTTCCTTTTCATGGTTCTTTACTGACTCTCTACAAAGATTCATTCCACTTTTAAGTCTTTCTTGGATTAACCTCTCCATGCTATTGTGGAAATATCTTCAATACCTTTGGAATGCATCAATAATCTCTACTAGTATTCTTGATTTCCCTCTTGGAGTGTTTTTCATGCATTCCCATTTGCTTGATATCTACCCCATGAATTCTTCTTCCATTATTCTAGGATGTTCATGGACTTGCAACTACATATTATGCTGATATTAATTTTCAGCATTCCACTATTATTCAGATCCCTCTGATCCAACTCCTACATGACCCAATTCTATTTCCATTCATGTTTTTTGAGTAACCTTGAAAAGTTAACACCAACTTCCTTCTTGAGGTACTTGATTTATCCATTCCTTAACCGATCATATCACTACTTGGATTTGCTTGCTGGCTATTACTTTCCCCTTTCTTGACCAATCTGATTTCAACCTACCTTGCACAATCCACTTCTATCATGCCATATTGATGCCCTTCCTACCAGGATTCCACTGCGCACTCCGATAAAAATAAGGGAAGCATTACTCTAGTTTCATAGCTAATCCCTGGATATGATGCACTCTTTATCCAAATATGCATCAAGCCTCTTTCTTTATCTGGTTAATATCATTCTGATAGTCGATTCCTTTTATAATATATCTTACTCCCATGCATTGCTTAATTTGTATATTGGTTTCTTTGGGATTGTTCACTAATTCATTCGTTACATGATCTATTCCTCTGCCCAGATTCCATTGAATACTTGATTAACATGAGAGGACTTCCTGTAGTGGCTTCCAAAGACTTTATGGCTACGCCAAGATTCATACCTTAACCTTTTATAGTCTTGGCTTTTGATCATCTTATGAAATATTTTTTCATAGCACTCTTTCCCTGAGTACCTCTACTTAATTTTAACTAAACTTCAACATTATCACCTATTAATAACTAAAAAAAATTAACTCTGCAAAATGTGCAGCTAAAAAAACTTTGTCAGGTTAACTGACTCAACAATTTTCATGAAAATATATGAACCATTCTGGTTCCATAATATATCAGAATTATTTCTTCTGATTCCCTAGAAAATTGAATGCTTGGATCAATTTTCTAGGTGAATAATTATATTCTACTATCCGAGACCTTTCCAACGCCTACTCCCATGCTCAATTCTGAGTCTTGAGCAGAAAATTATGGCTATTTGAAAATTGTCCAATAACTTTTCTGTTCATTCTTCAACTTGACGCAACTTTGCGCTGTAATTATGCATTTTTGCACATACTCATTTAGATTTTTCATAGGATCTCAATTGGGTTTCTTCATATACATATTATGGACACTCTTTCCAAGTTTAAGCTCTTTTTGGGTTCTTGGCTGCTAGTTACAGCCTACTGAAGTTCTAGGCCAAAATACCATATTGTAACTGATATGCTACAGGTACCTTCTTTTCCATATTAAACAATTTTAACATGCCCAGAAATTTAATTCAACTCTTGGAATGTCTTATATGGTTCAATATTTTTCCATTGAATGCTCCTGCACCTCAATCTGATTCTGGAGCAGAAATTTATGGCTCTTTGAAGTTAGATGGGTCTTAAAATTTACTCTCCATTGTTTGTGCTGTAAATTTCTCATAAAAGCTCTGTTTGACGAACAGTTTACACCATTAGAAATATCTCTTCGAGCTCTTTTATTTGAGCTGCAAAGACATAGTGTGCCTTGGCACACTTTGTTCTCGTGGTTTTTGAGTAGCTAAAAACGCTCTTAAGGGCCTCAAAAACACGTTGCAAAAAGATGACGTTCAAATGATATAAAACGTCGCAGAAAATCGTTGGTTTTCTACCATTGTTCACCCTTCAAACAACTTCATGCACATAAATTTCAACCTGTAACCCATTTTTACCATGTGCAACAACAACATAAGGTAAATCGTGCTTCGCTCACTTTAAAACCATTGTGTATCACTTCTTTGTCGTGCCAATACCTTGCGCGCACTACTTTTATGTCACGTGCAAATATCCACTGCGTGCAATTTTTGTACCGCGCGCTGATATTATGCACGCATTTCACTCTACACACTACTCCATGCCAGAGTTTAGTACACTCCCACCACGCACCAATACTCTGCGTGCACCATTAACTAAGTTGTCACGTGACAAGATATACTCATATCGCGCGCGCACCAACCAAATTCCTTTACACTCTATCAATACTGCACACACCATGCGCGCCATTATATGTGTGTGCACACCACGTGCACCGTTTTATGTGTATGTTAACAGCGCAACAACACTTTTCCATGCAGCACCAAAATTTAGTGCATGCAACTGCACACCAACACTTTTTCGCGCGGTGCCAAATTTTAGTGTGCACAACCGCACACCAACACTTTTCCGCGCGGCACCAAATTTTACCACATGCACCAGCATGCCAACATTTTTCTGTGCAGTGGCCAAATTTAGCAGGTGTACTAGCACGCCGACATTTTTTCTCACGGCACTTAATTTTTATATATCACCATATTTTAACGCACAACATGCATTTTTAGTGCACCCACCTGCGCAAATTCATTTTTGTGCGCGTCACTTCCTCGTGAACTCCGTTGCAGAAATTGGGGCTTTTGCTTAACTTTTTCCCCATTTCTTCCAAAGACATTCTGCAACTATGAAATTTTCTCAATTTCACGCCGTTAACACCCATTCGACCTCTGCAACAACAAATCGTTGTAGGTTGACATTTCTGGAACAGATTTTTCCCAAGTTCAAGTCACGAATTGAGAATTTTAACCACTAAACTCGCTCCATCTGTCATGGCTTCATTGTAACTTCAAATTCAACCCATTCTAGATCCGAATTTGCTAGAACATATATTAAATCGGGAATATCTCATTGCTTGGCCGAATTTCTCAATTTTCCCGTGAATTTAACAACAGAAATTAGGGATTTTCCCAATTCTGCGTCATTGTTGTTACTTTTTTACCATGGATGCTCTACAACTGAAATTTGGCCACTTCAAAATAAATCCTCTGTGACATTTCGCTTCAACTTAAATTGCTCGGCCCATCCAGACTCAATGTTGAAAACCTAGCTCTGATACCATATTGTAGCGTCCCCGGCCATCCATGTCGGGGCATGCTACACCAGAAAACTCTTGTGTTCTCTCTGCGGAACATACTGTAACATACCCAGTATCAAACTGAGCTATGCCACATAAATTTTTCCAACTGCATGCAATTAAAATATATACACACAGAACTCTTGTGGAAACATATATATATAATGTAAATAGCCAAATAAATCTGTAAATGTACGGATTCACACTGAAATAACAATAAACATATACAGGAAATACCCATAAAAATAAACACAGTTATAACCACACATATGATAACCCATAAAAATAAGCACGTAAATAACAATGTAGCATGTAAATTTATCACACAATTGGCACTTATCTTGGTAAGAATGTCACCAACTGTGTGCAGACCTTTCACGAACCTCCCAGCCTTAGACCACACTGTTCATCACTATCAATAGTGATTCACCCCCGAGTTGGGACTAAACTCCACCCGGGTAAAGGGTTTCTAACCAGGCTAATGGCTCATGGAAAACAGGAAAGACTTTGTCACAAGTGCCTACTCAAACTAACAGCCTACAGTCTCTCATTCCCCACATGCCTGTCCCACCCCAGGAAGTGTGCCCCTTATCTGCTCAATAGTCCTTTGGCTACCCTACTTCCCTTCTAGGGCTTCAGCAACAGGTCAGACATGAAGTCTCAGAGCCCTATAGTTGCAGTTTGGCACCTCCAGGAAATCAATTCCCAGCAATTCTCTCACTCAGAGAGAAATTTCTCACGGGCCTGACAACCTTATTCTTCAGTCCATCTCCCCAGCTAACCAGCTACACAAACAAGTATGGCTATGGATACAGGTTCAGGTACAGTGACAGGAAGTATGGAGGATATCTTATTGCGTGAGTGAAATATCATGGTATGGCTGAAGGGATGATTCCCTGATGGAAGGAATGATGGTCTGAATGATGGAAAAGATGGGAAAATGAACTAAGTCCCCACAATATGTATGCATGTCCCCAACTTGACACTTGTCATGTTGGGAGCTACTTTGGCCCACTTGTCCCCAACTTTGGAATTTAGGATAAAATAATTATCCATACTTTATACTTTAAGAAATATTAATATAATATCCCTTTTTGGCTTAATCTCCCTGGCTTATCTCTTTTGCTTAACTTTTAGCCCTCCCTTTTCCTAACTAGTGGAGTTTAGTCCCCCATACTCTTTTATTGTGGTTGGTTTGGGCGCAGTGATGTATTTTATATTAATGTTGATACATATACAAAAGTAGGCGCAATGGCCTTTAACATCTAGGCTCTCCAACCTAATTCAAAACATAAGCCTCATATCTTATAATAACTGGCTCACCAACCTATAAAACACAACATATACATAAAGGATCTTTGGCCTCAATATCACGCACACTTAAGTTGATGTGCGCGGTATCCTGGAATGCGCCCATTTCATCATTTTACTGCGCAGTAAATGCGCACACTACACCATGGAAGATGCATGTCAAAAAGATATAAAACATCTCACAAGCTTAAGTACATTATTACATTTACAGTTGGGGTTCGACCTAGGGATATTACATTGGTGGAGTCATAGCCTCGTCTCGTGGGTGACCTGTTGTTGAGAGTTTGTGAACAGTAGAGTCTACGACTGGGAGGAATTTATGAGGTCTGCAACTAGTTGATGATTTAATTAAAATATAGTTGTCTTTTATGTGCTATTATGATGTATATCATGTGTTATTTATGTTTAATTATGCTATGTAGTAATTGTATATATTTATGCATGGATTATAAGCTACAGAGCCGCATAATTGTTGCATATACAAGGCATGGTAGTTATTTAATGGTATTGGAGGAAAATATTTTGTGTGGCATGGCTAAGCCTGGATGGATGGGGACATTACAATTACAAATTTTCAATATAGGTTTCAACATCAAATTCCAGTAAGTGGGCTTATCCTCTGAGAAAAAGCCACCGAGGAAAACAATTATGGATAGCTCCTATGCAAACAAGGGTTGTATGATGGTTTTATTGGTTCTATGTTTTCTCTAGATCCTAGCTCCCTATGATGTTCAAAATCATGCCTTGATTGTAGGATTGCAACATTATGGAGGCTAAGGTGGTGAGGTAGTCTGTGATGAAGACAACTTTGGCTCTGGACATATGCTCTAGCTCCAGATGGATGTGAAATTGTCTTGCATGCACCCGATGTAGAATGTAATTCTTGAAAAGAGGACCATGTATGAGCTTGTTAAAACTTAGGTAAAATGATTGGGAAAATGGTATAGAATTTAATGTGAGGAACTAATGTTAAGCTAGATATAACATTAATCCATTGATATCAAAAGTTTAGTTGATACTTCTGCAAATATTAACTTGAAACCTAAGTGAAAACTTAATAAATCCTTCAATAAATTAAAGGTGCCTCGATATGAGGCCAAATAAGAAGAACAAGTTGTTGATTGGATAAAACAAAAAGGTGGATATAATTGATTCATCCATAAAAAGGTTTCATACATTTTGTTAAAAAAAATAGGATAACAAAGCACAAGTTTTTTTATTTGCATGCAAACTAATCAAAATGAATGCAAGGTGATTACTATGGTCCTTGTAGCCCAAAGGACAAGGACTAATAATAACATTCAAGGTAGAGCTTGAATAATTATTGTGCTAATTTAAGGTGAAAGGATTTTGGATATTTCCAAATTTTATTTAATCAAAAAAAATTTCGCACAAACAACAACATGATATAAGAGGAATCCAACTTTAGTGAATTTGTAATAGTGCCTTGTTGAAATTTGGTCAAACAATCACATGAATCAAACTTCACTAGGATTGTAATAGTGCCTCACTCACTTCTCATTTCATGTTCCATGTTTAACATCTAGGAAACATTATCATTGGCATTAAGGTTAGGAACTAAGTCTAATGTCATGTTAGGTGTATTTATACTTCCACATTGGTTTTCACTTTTTTAAAGGGTTGAACATATCATATATTTTGGGAGGAAATTTTGGTGAGGGAATATCATTCCTCACTCTTGATTGAAGTAAGTTAGTCTTGTAACAAAAAGACCTTCTTTCCATTGATAAATATGATATTGATAGAATTATGCCCTCAAGGGTTTTTCCCAATTTTGAATTGACCTATATCCTTAAAAAATTAATTAATGCTTCAAAGTAATGGGAATTATGATTTTTTATCTCACTAGATTTTAACAACTAAGAGGAAGTTTGTTACATGATTAGATAGTTCCCTCTTGACTAACTCGTAAAACAACAAGTTATGAAAACCCGTATATTTTTATTTTGAAATTGCAATGAGATTGAAGACTTCATTAGTCAGCAATTATTTATGTTGTTATCATAGCTTTGAAAGTACTCACTATCATTTTAGAAAGTTCACATATATGAGGCACAATAATCCCAAATTCAATTATTTATGTAATTACAAGATAAATATCGCAAACACATATACTTAGCCAATGATATGTGAATTTCTTAACAGGACGAATTCTAAGTTTCTAGTGTAGATTAGGTTTCACTCGGAGTATAAATTCACTGCTATGTGTTACTTGATGTCCTCTACAATGCATAACTTAGGGAACCACTTAGAGTGTAACTTCATTTCAATATATTATTCACTTGTCTCAACTTCACATGTTTATGTATATCGCTTTCCACGACCATTGGGAATGGTTGTTGTGAATAATCCCACATGTATAAAACATTGTTGAGCAAGCAACAAATTCCCCATACCTTCTTTTTCTATTTTCCGTGTGACAAGGACAAAAAAGGGTTGGGGCCCCTCCTTTCTTTTCCATGGATCCTCTTTTTCAAGATTACATCAATCTTTCTTTCAAAAAAAATTTCAATCTTTTGGGCTAACTTTCATTAAACAAACTCTTAAGAACATCATATCATAGCTCTTAAAAATTTCCAAATTGCATTGTGTTGCAACTTCAAAAAATTTATAGATTTGCAACATTTTGCAACCAAAATAATATTCTATATGATATAGTGAAAAGTTAGAAAAGTTCCATGTTTGTGATGCAACACACTTCAACAAGGGAAAAATCCAAAATATCAACTTTGTGAAACTTTTGAAGTTATGATACTTCGCAACTTAGAAAGGAAAAAAAAAAGCATGCGACATTTCACATCCTTGAAAAGTTTCTCATCTTACAACATTTCATTTTCCTTCCTTGCAACTTTGAAAAACTTATTCCCTGCAATATGTCACAAGATGAAAAAAAATATTCTTTGTGCTATATTGAAAGAGAAAAAGTTTTCTCGTGCGACATATCACATCCTAGGAACTTTCTATTCATGCAACATATCACAAACTGGAAGATTTTCTTCATGTAATGTAGCACAACCTAAAAACTTTCTTTCATGTGACATATTGTAGGCCATAAAATTTTAAGGGTGTGATACAAGGAACATTGTTGCACCAAATAAAAACTTCCAAGAATGTGACAAACTGCAACATTCCAATGTTTCTCCAAGTGTGCCATATGCTAAGTGACCCTTTTTAAAAAGGGTAAAAGGGGGGAAAAGAGTCATCATTTCTTTATAAAAGATGATCAAATTTTTTTTTATTTCATTCTATTGCTCACAATTATCTTTGGAGCATTCTACCACCAATTGAGTTTAAGCGTCGTAGAAATTCTCTCACACCCATTGTGATTAAAGAGGCCACCACCTATCTTCAACCACCCACTTTTCTACTACCACTTGTTATCTATTCTAGGTAAGCATTTCACGTCCTAATGGAATCTTGTTTTTCTTTGCCTTCAAGATATCATTTGTCCCTAGGGTTTTTCTTCTTGTTTTGTTTGTCATCTAGTCAATAAATAAATAAATAAAAAGAATCTTCCATTCCCATTTCCAAAACTCTCACATTTTAGCACACAATCACAAAAAAACATAAAGGAGACAAGTCCAATGAACCCTAGACCACCCTACTAAGAAAAACATCATAGTCGCACAAATAAAAGGAGCCATCGAAATCGAATTTAAGGTCTTGGTTTCGAATCACCACAGAAGGGGAAACCCCTACACCTTATCCTATCATACAACTTGCTTGATTTCAAAACCCAAGGGGGTAGGGGAGGTGACCAACGATATCTCTCGACCACTTGGAGGGTGTGGAATGGGACCAATCGAGAAAAACAACCCAAACAATCATCCCTCTCTCTCATTTTAAATATGATCTACATCAACCATTGCCATCCACTCAACACAGTCTACTCAGTATTATCATTGTCTTCGAGATAAGACCTAAGATCTTCAATCCACAAGATCAACAATGGATACAAAGTGAAATGTCTAGTTGAAATATTTGGAATTCTCCTAGATTTCCCAACACTAAAAGATATGGTTCTTGAAACCACTTCTTTGAGAATCATGCCTCCCCTGTTTTTATTTAAAAAGAAGAATCTTTCCCTAGAATAGGAATTTCATTGTGATTTTGGTATCCAACTTCACTAATGTGCTTTATGGTTGAAATGGATAGGTAATAGGATCTAGATGTGGCATCAAAAATACCAAGGAAATAAAAGGAACCAGTGATTGAACTCAACCTAGATAAGGAAGAAGTTGTAGAGCTTGGTATAGAAGTGGGTTCTATTGGACCTATGTATTGAGATACTCGGTTCAGTATGGATGTAGGTACCACCTACAAATGGGGTGATTTATATCAAATTTTCAAGGAGAAGACCTTCCCATAACTCCCTCTTCTTCTTTGTGAGGAAAATCGATATGTTTGTGTCTACCAACAAATCAAGAAACAAAGATTACACAAGGTTGCAACTAGGCCTACAATATCCCCTTGTGGTTAAGGCATCTCATGGATCATCGGAAAAGTAGATATTGAGAACATATTAGTCAGGGATGCTACTAGGAAAGATACTACCTCATTCTAGCCTTTAGCCCTTGAATTTTTCTACATGTTCCCTCAACCTATTGTAGACCTCACCAAGGAGTGGATACTACAATTTCCCTTGAACTATCGACATCTCCTCAAGTGTTGGTGGGTCCACCCCAAAGTATTTAGGGAAAGGATATTAGGATCTTACCCTACTAATAACTTAAGAACACCATTTAAGATCACAATGGATTTGATCAGTAGACTATATGGAGAGAAAGATGCCACACAATTTAAAGAATCATGGGTGCTAATGATTCATGTTATTACTAAGAATGGCACAATATTAAATTGGGCCTCTATCCTTTCATCATCTATGGCTTAAATTAGATTTGGGGCCAAACACACAGCCCCAAGCATGCACCCAACATTTTTCATGTCCTATTATCTACAAGAAACTACATGTGTAGTGAATAGTTCTCTAGGGATGGGATGGCAGTGGCAACCCAACAAGGCACCCATACATGTATACTATTATATTTTATGGGAACATCACTTCAGAATACATTACACAAGGATTTGTGAGTAGTTCATAGCTCCCATGTATAAAATAATCTTCCCTAAACCTACAAATTGCATTATATAAAAATATATGAAGGTGATTGGTGAAGTAGGTGACTAGTATGTTATAGATCAGGAAACTTATATTAGGAATTTTGGAGCCACCAAAGCACCCCACCTATTGCCCCAATTCATTCTTGACAAGTTGAATTTACAAGACGTGTCATATCAAACATTTATGCATGGAGTTGGGGCATCAATTGCTTGCGACAAGAAAATAATGTTTCCCACATTGCCCTTCTATATAGGGGCTTATGGGATCAAAGATGTCGGAGAAGTAATTACAAATGTCGAATCCTTGGTCATATTTCATTTTGGAGAAGAGATGTTCATAAGGCATGATCCATTGAACATAGTCAGCCACCATTTCCACACATGTAAATACAAATGGCCCTACCAAACTGAAGTGTGGAACGAGGAAGAAATGCATAGAAAAGCCACATCTTTGGATGAAGAGGCTTACAAAATGGGAAGTATAAAATGATCGATCATAAATAAGAAGAATGAATGGATGGAAAGGGAAAGAGAAAATAAGGAAAGACTTGAAAATGAAGAAACAACAACAACAACAACAAAGAAAATATTGGAAAAAGAAGTTGAAACACTAAGAATTTTATTGCATCTCCTTTAAATTCTTTGACAAGTACTAAGTAGGTCTTTCCGTGGGGAGGAAAACAACAAAAAGCCTTTAATACCTTGAAAGAAAAGATTAATACAACCCTAGTTCTTGCATTGCCATATTTACAATAGCCATTCGAGATTGAAATCGATGCAAGTGATTATGACATGGGAGCAATGTTAATACAAAGGAGGAAACCTGTTTGTTACCATTCTGAGACGTCCATTGTTGCTATAAGAAATTATCCTAATTATGACAAAGAATTGCATGATGTAGTTCAGAGTGTAAAGAAATGGAAACATTATCTAATGGGAAAAGAGGCAATCATCCATATGGATCATCAACCTTTTTAGTATCTCCAATCACAAACCAAGCTACAACAGTCATGCCATTTTTGGTGGATGGGATTCTTGCAACATATCTATTTGGTCATCAGGTATAAGAAAGGTATGCAAAATAAAGTTGTTGATATGTTGTCAAGACCTTTTGTTAATGCATCAATTATTTTACATCCATGACAATCTGCAAATGCTAAGCCATGACAATATGCAAATGCTATCAACGAGTCAAAATACATCATTTCTCTATGTAAGAGTGTATCTTGTCAACTAGGTTTAACTCGAGTGGTTGGGAGGAATGATTGTTATCCTCCCCACCCAGGTTCAATTCCTGCAAGTGACATGTTGAACTCTTAATGAGTATATTGTTGTAATGGATTTGAGCCTTGTTGTTGCCTAGCCTTATTTCCTTAAGATTATAGGGTTTACTCTCGATACCATCCTAGAAATGAGGGGAAGTACTCAGGGATCCCCCAAACAATGTAACCTGGAAAAAAAAGAAAAAGAGAGTGTATATCACCTTTGAAACAATTTCCTAAGAAAAATAACATCCCCAATGAATGTTGGTAATCCCATTTGGGCTTCTAGGGTAAATTTTTTGTTCCATGTGTGTTTAAATGTTTTGTGTGGCTAAAATCAATGTGATTGCCTTGTTAATTAAATTAATACTTGTACATGTGCAATGGATCATATGCAGTCTTAGTTTATGTTTAACGGACGATTTGTTAGATTTCTAGGCATATTTAATAAAGGATAGATGAGTACACCACATTATACAGGCCTCTATTGGTTGTTGCAATTGTTGGTATACCCTTCAACACTTCCCATACTCCCCTTGAATAAAACGCAGTTTGGATACTTTGTTAAACATTGGGAAATTCATCCCATAGCCCCATGTTGTCCATTTTCCATCAAATTCCTTGTTGCATTGTTGGGAGTATCAATTCACTTTCACTTACAATCACATTTTATTGATCTATTGGAGCATGCATATATGTTTGTATTTTCAATTAAAACATCTTGCAACTCTGTATGATTTCAATTCTTCCTACAACATATTGGTGAATGGGCATAATTTGTTTCATTATTATAAATTTACATGAATGTTATATAGGCATGTTCGAACAACGAAAATTGCAAAGTTTGCATGTTTAGACAAACAAGGTTTGTGTGTTGGTTGACATTAAGAAGTAGATTTGTAATTCACTCATTGGCATAGTGTATGTTTGAACAAAGAATGTTTTGTTTCATTAATTGGTATATTTCTTATTGATGATTTTCTTGAATATGAATGGGATGGAAGAGAAATGGTTGTGTGAAATGTTGTAAACACGGTTTTAAACAAAATTACACTAATTCTAGTTGAGAATATGTTTGGAACATTGTAATTGCACATTTAAAAAGAATAGGGTGCACTTGTAAGGCTTAGTAGGCATTGGCCTTGGCATTGAAAATCCATCAAACCAAGCCTTGAAGAAAATAAACAAAGCCTTTTTAAACCTATTGATGATGGACAAAAAAGAAGTTTAAATTGCATATTGAAAACACATTAAATTGTATTTTCACATAAGTATCCATGTTGGTGAGACGTATGGACTATGAGTCCTTTGTTTACATATCAATCTCACCTATGGTAGCCTTGTGGAGCATATATATATTAATGCAAATAAGTAGTATGATAATTTGCATACTTTATCTTGTGTTGAATATATATTCTCTAGTTATGAATTTAAAATCCCTATAAATGGGATAATCGTTGCATAAAATGGCTATGACATGCATGTTTTTTCTTTGATGATTGTTATGAGTGTATGTTAGAGTGTTAAGTCCTTGGAGGTATTCCTATGTAATGAAAGGAATTGTTAAAGACTCATGTCCAAGATAACCAAGAAATGCAAGTTTGCAATGAAGAGAATATCATTGCAGATGCAACTAAAGAAGGAAGACAAAGTCTCATTGCTGGAAAGATAAACATCAAAGAGGTGTTATTCCAAAAGAAAGGGTAATGAGATGTCTTGGTTTCAAATCCATGTATTATTTAAATGGTGAGGATATGTAACAAAGACTCAAGCCATGCGACTTGAGTTAAACACACCCTACATGCATCAACCTCTTAGTTTTAACTATAATAAATTATCTATGCGTGTAGCTTTCTTATTCCTTAGGGTCCAAGTCATCATAAGTGCTAGTGAAGTTCTTAAATCATCCTCATATCGTAAGACATAGAACCATAATTATGTTGTATTTAATGAGCATATATACAATAACTTATTTCCATGTATTTTACTTTCACAACAAAAAATATTATTGTGCAGACACAATGTACCCTTCCCAAAAATAGAAGTGGTGATCTTATGTGGTTTTTCCTCTTTTTCATTCCATTCATGTATTCTACACATATGCACTTAATAGATATCATGTCTTTCACTCAATTAATGTCTTTAGCACATATTCACTTAATAGATGGGCATTTTGATTTGGAATTGCATGATATACACTTAATGTGCACTTAATGCTAGATGTTATGTTGTTTTGGTATTGCATCATGATGAAAAGGATTGTGCAAAGAATTTTTTGGAATTTTTTATTTTTAATCCTAATTAATAATTTTACATATTTATAAAAGTTTATTTTATTTGCAAAGTAGGAATAAAATAATAAAACTAAGGGTTATTGGCCTTGTCTTTATTGATACAATTTCAAGACCTCAACATGTAGCAAAATCATCATGTCTAAACAAAACTTGGTCACTTGAAATAAATCGTCGATGGTCCATATGGGGGCAGACTACCACTCCTACTAGATATGTCTTGGTCTTGGGTCATTAACTTGTTTTCCATGTCCAAAAAAGATGAGATCTTAGCCAATCAAAAGTAGTTTTAGGTAATACTCCAAGACCAAAAGGCGATTCCAAAATACAATAATATCCACTAAATACATAGAATCCTTATATGGTTATCTCTAAGTCTACCAACGGATCATGTGGTATTTGCAGCTCCTTGCCATCAACCCATACATGAAGCCTAGGACACTACACCTCGATGATAGTTAAGATGCCATTTATTTTCTTTTTTGTTGTTAATATGTACAAATATGTTTTTTAAGGTAATGCAACTAGTCATGAAGATTCTAGGACATGTGCACACTGTGTTTCTTTTTATTCATTTTGCTCCTTATCTACATGCATTATTTTCTTTTATTCTCATTTATCTAACAAAAGTATAAATTTTTCCAAAGTGAAAGGTTCATCAAATAATTCAACTTCATAATAATACTGTTTTATTTTTAAGGTCACAACCTAGCTAGATACCAAATTAATGTATGATACTTCTTTGTTTGTGAGACAAAGGACCCCCTCCATGCAATGATCTGGCTCTTTAATTTATGGATGTGTACATACCCTAACCCCTCCAAATTTGAACCTTTGACTTGGAAAGAAAAAAACACATTCTTAACTATTAAACCCACTCAAATTGTATTTATGATTGATTCACCATGTAAAAACTGTCTATAAAATATCTATATATTATTTTAGAAGTAAAAATATCAAATAAATAAAAATAAGAATAAACATACTTTTTCTAAAATTAAAATTAATATTGTATGTTAAAAAAAATCTATTTTTCATATTTTTATGTGTTCAATGTTATTTCTCCTGGGCTGGGATTTTTTTTATATAATTAATATAAGACTTGTACATTGCACCAAAAGATGCAAAACCAGCCTCTCATAACTTACGAGCACAAACTATAAACCCCTTTCATTGTAGCCATTAAAACTTAAGCCTATTGACTTTAAACATGTGACATTAAAATTTCAAATAAAGATATTTTAATTATATAAACATTTATCCTAATTTAAAAATCAAACCAAATAACCAAAACTTAAATAGTAAAGACAACCCTCAACCCTAGATTAAAATTGCACTAGAATTTAAAAAAAAAAAACATATTATTTATGTTCTTCCTTGCTGCATGGCTAATGATATGCATTTTACTTACTTTACCTCCAAAAATGCATATAAACAAACAGAAAAATAAAAATAATTTATTTAATTAAAAAAAATTTACAAATATTACTGAAATTATATATCAAAAATCTACTTAAAAGGACTCATTTGTCCTTAAACCATACATATAATACAATTATGCCTTTGAACGTTATAACGATGTTTGTATATGGGACGAACACCAAACAAAAATAAATTTAATTAAATCATTTGAACGAAAAATTAAAATACAAGTGTAAATTGTAATTATTGGTGTTGCCATTGTTCTTGCAAGAATCAAATAGTTTTTTGGGCTGCTCCAACCCTATTTTTGGCAATTTTATTATAAAGAAGTTGATTCGTTGACTAGCAATTATGAGTTATTTGCATTTAATAATGAGTGGAGTACTTTGGCATGTGTTAGTGTGTTTGTCAAATAGAGGAGTGCATTTATTATATGTTGTTGTATGTTAATTATATGGAGGAGTGTGTTTGGTGTGTGTTGGTCTATGTTTATCTATTCTTAGCACATGTGAGACACATTATTTAGAAAGTTACACTTTTCTATTCTGAGACATTTTTGTGTGCATGGACCTTTTTCTTATTCTAGAAACAGAGATGGAAGGTGCGATACAAAGTAAGTAGTCATTGTAATTATGTTTTTATTATTAATGAGAAGTATGTGATTGTCATTTTACATTTCTAGCTTATTGATTTTGATTTTTAAATTTAGTGTTTCTCATCTACACTTTATCACTTGCTAGATTGCTCTAAAACTATGATATGTAATGTCTGCACTCCTTGTCTATCCTCCTATACTTTTAGTTTTTGAAACTTTGAACTTTTGATTGATGTTTCTTTACACACTTTTAGTATCAATGGTCAGGTAAAATCTTTGAATGCAAATTTGTTATCATGAATTAGATATTTAACATGGCTTTAGGGCCATGCAGTCATAGCTTTTCTCAAGTCAGTGTGTGGATCAAGGGGGATGTTGGTGGTCAAGCCACCCTCCAGAAAATTCTCAAATACGTGTGTTGGTAGCTCTGTCTCGGTAGTAGAGTGCCCCAATTGGTATTTGGAAGGTCATGGATTCAAGCCCAAATTGGTCCATGTGTGCTCCTCAACATGGTATCATAGTTGTATCATTGAAATTATTTCATCTAATGAATGGAGATGGAAGCTCCCTATGAGAAGGAGTCGATAGCAGAGAATCTCAGTCGGTGTGATGCCCAACAAACTCTAATGATTGGAGCAATCCACCGCTAAGAAAGGCATAATGCCCTGCAAGAGATTGAACTATTTTTTATGTTTGTGCAAGGCAAATTGAAGCTATGATATATTGTTAATTTTGGTGTAGATATTTGTATTTGAATTATGATTCAAGGCACTACATAAATGACAAACTTTGAAATGTCGAGTAAGTGTAACTGACTAGAAGGAGCTTCCAATTTCATCCCTTGGAAGTGTAGGGTGTAGTTGCTTGGGGAGGGGATTAATCATTGGGGCATAGTTCAAGGAAAAGTCACTGCTCCAACAAACCCATAACAATTATTTTTGCACATGAAAAGGGTTGCTAAGATAAAGAAGATTCTTTAGGACTCCGTGAAGGACCCCCTGGTTCCTCACATCGCAAGGAAAATGGCAAAGGAAATGTTCGATGCATTGGCAACTTTGTATCAGAATGTCAATATTCCCATGGAGATGCTTTTGAAGAACAAGCTCACTCAGACATGCATGACTAATTCAAACACCATGGTGAGTTATCTTATGAAAATCACCAAGCTTAAAGATCAATGCTTTGTTATTGTTATGAAGATCGTTGATGAGGAGTCCATGCCTATTTTGCTAAATGGTTTCTCTCACATTTGGAATGCCTTTGTTCAAAGTATGTGATCAAAAAAACCTTCCAACTTATCAGAAACTTTGGAACATCTTTGTCCAAGAAGAAACAAGGTGAGAAACAATGACAACATGAAGAGAAGAGTACCAAGACCTTACATTTATCAAATAAAGGGAACTTGTGAAGAGTGGGAAGGAGGAGATGGCATCTTCAAATCATACTACTAAGTATTAAAATCATGTGATGCGTTATAAGTGTCACAATAAATTGTACTTTTCTAATCAATGTATAAAGAAATAAATTGTACTTTTCTAATCAATGTCTAAAGAAAATAAGGAAATTATATGCATTTGAAGCCGTGTGCAAGGAGAGCAGATACTTCCTCGAGAGTGGGGAGCTCACACCCAAGTTTGAAACCACTTTCTCTATGGTTTCATGCCTTTCTACCAATACCATTTCTATTGTTGGTTTGTACGTGGACAAGGGATCATCACAGCATATGACATTCCACAAATTTTAAGAACAAGATGTAAGCACACGAGTGGAGTTGGCTGATGATGCTTACTAATAATTACCCGGTCGAGTCAACTCTATATTGCCTACCAATGTATTTTTACATTATCATTACATGGTCAATCAAACTCTATCTTGCCTATCAATGTACAAATTATTATTATTGTGTCCTCGTGAAGTAATAATAATAGTGCATTTTAGGAGTTTAAACAACTGGTCTCCATGGTCCAATCAAACTCTATCTTGCCTATCAATGTACAAATTATTATTATTTTGTCCTCGTGAAGTCATAATATTAATAGTGCATTTTAGGTGTTTAAACACCTGGTTTTCATTTTGGAGAGTTATGAACCTTAACATTATGACAATAAAGCTGTCATTTTTAATGTGTAGACCATTAAATTCAACCAACTAATACACATGCTTAAAATTCTATATCAACCAAGATTTAAACCTAGATAAATATCATAGGAACCCCATATCAACCATATACCCTCACATCTAAATAAGAATTAGAGATGGTCACATCCCTCAACTCTAAATAAGCATTGAAACTTTCCATTTTGAAGAAAACATGTAACATCAATTTGGACTAATCACTTGGTGTATTTGGGAATCAGGTTGTCGCTCAAGACCAACCTTCTCCAATTACTGTGTGTCAGCAGATTGTGCAGCAGGCGGAGCACCTCCCCTTGGGTTGTCAGTCTCAGCAAGATGTTGTAATGGCTGTTCAAAACCTCTTGCATCAAGATAGTCCCCAGGATTCCCAGCATAGACTGGTCTATCACGAAGCTCCAAGCTTGCCTCACGACTATTTCTCCCAGTGTTCTGAAATTCTTCTGCAGTTGAAGCTCCTATTGTCTCTCCAGTTATACACACACTATTATCGGTATCCTCGTAACTATACCATGCTGAGAAATCTGAGGAATCTGACTCGTCTGAGGAATCTGAGGAGTCTGAGGAATCTGAGGAACCTCCATGCCTATTGCTGGTAATGTTAGTATTAGTCTCTCCTAAAAAATTTCCATTCTTATCGTTACCATATTTTCTGGGACTGTCAGATCTGGTTATACGAGGAGACCTTTGCACCTCTCCTGAGGAATCTGAATAACCTCCATGCCCATTGCTGGTAATGCTAGTATCACTCTCTCCTAAAATTCTTCCATTCCTATCGCTATCATAGCATCTTGGACTGTCGGATATGATCATAGGAGAACTTTGCACCTCCCCTGAGGAATCCGAGTAACCTCCATGACCATTGCTGGTAATGTGAGTATCAGTCTCTCCTAAAGTTATTCCATTCCTATGGCTATCATAGCTTCTTGGACTGTCGGATATGATCATAGGAGGAGAACTTTGCACCTCTCCTGAGGAAACTGAGTAACTTCCATGACCATTGCTGGTAATGTGAGTATCAGCCTCTCCTAAAATCATTCCATTCCCATCGCTACCATATCTTCTTGGACTGTCAGATCTGGTTATAGAAGGAGAACTTTGCACCTCTCCTGAGGAATCTGAGTAACCTCCATGCCCATTGCTGGTAATGTGAGTATCAGTCTCTCCTAAAATTATTCTATTCCCATCGCTACCATATCTTCTTGGACTGTCGGATCTGGTTATAGAAGGAGAAATTTGCACCTCTCCTGAGGAATCTGAGTAAGCTCCATGCCCATTGCTGGTAATGTGAGTATCAGTCTCTCCTAAAATTATTCCATTCCTACCGGTACAATATCTTCTTGGACTGCCGGATCTGGTTATAAGAGGAGAACTTTGCTCATCACTGAGGAATCTTTGTAACCTCCATGCCCGTTGCTGGTCATGCCCATTGGTGGTAATGTTAGTATCACTCTCTCCTAAAATTATTCCATTCCTATCGCTATCATAGCTTCTTGAACTGTCGGATATGATCATAGGAGGAGAACTTTGCACCTCTCCTGAGGAATCTGAGTAACCTCCATGCCCATTGTTGGTAATGTGAGTATCAGTCTCTCCTAAAATTATTCCATTCCTATCGCTACCATATCTTCTTGGACTGCCGGATCTGGTTATAGGAGAACTTTGCACCTCTCCTGAGGAATCTGAGTAACCTCCATGCCCATTGCTGGTAATGTTAGCATCACTCTCTCCTAAAGTTATTCCATTCCTATCGCTACCATACCTTCTTGGAATGTAGGGTCTGGGTATAGGAGGATGAGAGAGCAGATCATCTTGCACGATGGCCCTCCTCACAACATGTTCCTGATCAGATCGATGCCCCTGATCAATTACTGAGTTTTCAAGTGAAGTCTGCCCCAACTGTTGAAGAACTTGTGAGACTGGGTCTGGAGAACTTGATGAACTCGAAGAATTCTCTAGACTCTCTACACTGTGACCTGAACTGCATCCTCCCCTCCCCTGACCAGGATGAGAAGGGACATCATTCACCTCTTCAGTGGCAGGAGAGTCGGGAGAATCCTGAGCAGCAGTGGACAAAATATGTGATGACGGTGACTCAGAATCCATATCAAGTGCCTGCAACAGGGACAATCCTCAATAATAGTCAAAACTCTGTTAGAAGTCATAGAATATAGCAGATGCAAAAGAAATGAAATAGAGTGCCAAAGCATTTCAGAAGTTTCAGTCTAATCCAAATTCTCAATCCTGAACAAGTTTTGCCCACGTATTTCATCACAGAAATAAGATAGATATCTAAAGGTAGAATTAAGCTGCTACCCTCAGCAGACCAGATTTAAACAGTGCACGAGACAAGTTCAACATGGACTTTACCTTCCTAATTCTAGGAGCAAGGAATCACATGGCAGAAAATGCAAGCGGCTAACCCCTGAAATAGCAAGCTCTCCCACCATAATAAAAGAAATCTGTAGCATTTTCCTCCTAGAGCTCCTATGGAGATCCGGCTTCCAATGAGACATTAAATATCAATGCATAATGGTCCACTCTTTGGCTCCTTGATGTGTCAACCTTGATATATGATTTCTAAAGTAATATTGCTTCATTTTCCAGAAAACAAAAATCCATGAATAAAGGAGAACAGAAATCACAACATTACACAATTCCAAATTTACTCATTTGCCCAGGAGCAACTAATGTAATCACCATAAACTGCTCAAATCCCACATTTCTGAGGCTAAAGGGATTGAGAACAAATAGCTAGCCCCTCTAATCTGGAAGGTTTCTTAATCCCAAAAAATTTGAGGGCAGGGTAAAGACATAACATTACCTTTCAAAAGTAAAGGCCCGGAAATGTCGCAAACAAAACATCACTAACAAATAGTTGGGAGTCATGAAGTTAGGACCCTGGAAAAATCAGGGGCAATGAACTTAGGATATTAGAAAAATCAAAGAAAAGTTTTAAAAATTTTAAAAATATATTTATTTTTTAAATAGAAGGAAAAAATCACAAAAATCAATTAAAAAAAAGCAAAAATTGATACACAAAAAATTCAAAATTTTTAAGGGCATTTTCAAGCAAACATCGCTAAAATTCAGTGTCACCGATAATTCAGCGATTTTTGCAGCACTAGAATGGCCAATAATTAGAGGATATCCATTCCTTTAATGCTCTAAGATGCATCCCAAAAACAGGTTTATTTGGAATATGCTCAAGTATCGAATAATGCTAGGTAAGCTCAAAGTCTAATTTTGGCCTATGTCCAAACTAGTACCAAACCTCCAAACATGTGGTGACAATTAAAAGAATTAGGCTTAGAATGCTTTACATGGCATATTGAGTTACAATTTGTAAGTATTTATTTTTCTTAATAAAGAAAAAACTTCTTAAATAAAAGGCATTAGAGATGATATAAGATAATTTAATTTTACTAATTTCAAACAAAAGCAGGTCAATGGGACTGTTGATTACAATAATGCCAATACATACATAGCAGAAACAAGCATAAAAAAATGACTCCTAAATAAAGCAAGATGAAAAAAGTAATATAAAGAAAAGTACTATTCTAAAATAAGACAAAACGAGCACTGATAGTATAAAGACAGATTTGGAGAAACGGACCAAAAATCTGGAAAACGAATAATGCAAGCATTTCAAAATCAGTGAGCACTGGCTCCCCTAACATTCGATGCCGAAGGGAGGAAACTCTAGATAGAGTGATGTTTGGACGAGAAGTTGGAAGATAATTTGCATTGTGCACTGTGCTACTACTTGGAAGAGGTCACTCTCCATCGAGGCCTAGGTTGCCTTGTCTGATTGCTAGTGAGGGATTTGGAACAACAGTGACACTAGGATCTCTACGAAGTAGTAATAGCACCCTTAGCCCAGACTGATCTAGAACTGAGAGCGGCACTGCTAATGATCTGTCTCTTGGCACCCATAGTATAAGGGAGAACGAGAAAGAAGTGAACAACTCAGTGGACCTTGGTCTAAGGGGTGGCTAGAGCACCTGATATCGAAGTCTGATGACCTCCTAAATGTATAGAGCCAAGGAGCACCGATCAGAATACCAGAAGAAAGTGGAAAGGACTCGTGACTCCCTAAACAAAAAGTGGAACCGCACTTGAATCTCATAATAAATGAAGTGGAAAAAAATGAGATGTTCCTTAATCTTAACCTCCCAAAGATGGCATTGCTACCACATTCTATATGATCACTGGAGTTAGTGCTCTGCCTCCACCTGAAGTCTATGTGAACCCACTCTGAATTAGCCTATGGGAATGTGGAGAGGATGCATCCAGTGACAAGGTGTGTACGAAGGCCGAACAATAAGTCTGTCCCTCCACTCCATTAAAAGATCCACATAAAAGGCCATTTTCGGGCATAACCAACCCAATGGATCTATTCAAATGATCTAATCATATTTCCTATATATGTAGTCCCAACTCCCAAGGGATTTTGTTCAACTCTTGCCTAATGTATAGGAGGTGGCTAAGTGCATCAAGTGAGTATCTAAATAGAGGGAGACGATCTATCGAAATACCCACATACTCCATAAGATCTGAGATGCCCACAAACTAACCATGAGATCATCCTACGGAGCTAGCCAAAGAAATGGACTTTGAAGAGCAGTAGGTCAAGTACATGTACCAATCCCAACTCATCGTTGAGTCAGAATAGCTCCAAACTCGATATAGGAGTCAGACAAAGATGAAAACAGTGTCAAAGGCAGAGGGGGTTTAGGCCCTAACCTCAACAAGGATGATGACTGTGGAGACTATTTATTTGCATTTGATGAAGCATAAAAGGAGAAGAGTTGCATCCTCTCAGTTGTAGCCCAGTAAGACTTTAACAAACAAGATCCCCATACCTGTAAACTGTAGAAAACTATAAACCAAATAATGGAATCCATGAGAAACATCTTGAATGAGATGGAATTCATAAGAAACGTCTTGGACGAGATGTCTTGAATATGTAAAACAAGCTTCTCTACATAACAAAGAAAGGCCATAAAAAGGGATTTCTTTGTCTCATTCTTATTTATCATGGCCTAGCTTATATTTGTCACCCAATCAAGTATCTAAAGTCCACGAAAGAGATGACAACTTAATGCACATCKTTGGATTAGAGCAAAGTTACTAAAGTCCACGAAATCGATGAAATAGATGAAAACTTAATGTAATCTTTAATCCATGAAAGAGATGATAATTTAATGCACATTTTAGAATAAAGAGYAATGTAATTTAAAYAAYAAAAAATTACAATTYTCTCCATATTTATATTGTTAAATTTAAATTAAAAAAATCAAAATATAAAAAGTTTARACAACACARTTAAAAACATCCAAAAAAATAAAATCAATTTAATTTTTCATTTCATTTTCTCCAAGATTTAAGCCTCTAATTTTTTATCTTTCCCCCCGAAGGTGGCAGCATTTGTACATAGATTCATATTTTAAATTTTGGAACAAAAGAATATTATTACTTTTGCTAAAATTGCTCTATCTTAGATTCCTATTTTAACTTTTGAAGCAAAGGAATATTATTACTTTGGCTAAATTTGCTCCATCTTTCAAGATTCATGTATTGATTGTTATGATGTGATTGCAGGGTTATGGTAAAGTGAAGAGCAAGATTAAAAATTTCAATACTGCATGGTGTACTCTATTAACTTTGTGAATTCAATAGAGTGATGTTCTATATAAATTTATCATAATAATAATAATTTAATTGCTCAGATATTAAATTGGTGTATGAGATTGTTTTGTTTGTGGGACAAGGGACTTTATGAGACCTTCTTGTTTGTGGGATAAGGGATCTTATGAGACCCCCTTGTTTGTGGGACAAGGGGCTCCCTCTACCCAACAATTTGACTAGTAATCTACAAAAGTATACATATCCTGCCATCCTCTAAATTTGAACTTATAACATCTTAAAAAAAAACAGGTCCCTCAAATATCTATCGTAAGTATAAATATAGGCTGAACAATCTAAGAGAAAGTACTTTTCATCTTCAACCTTCTTAGTGTCACTATTCGATACTACTTAAACTATAAAATCAATTAATACCATGAAATTTTGGATCTGAACCTAATGCTACAGAAACTGATAACAAATTTTAAATTTTATAATCGAGAAAAAAACAATGTTAAATCATTGAACGCAAATACCATTCTTAAAAACCCAAAAATTCCTAAATCAAACCCTTAAAAATCGACCCCGTCAGCTGAAATCAATTCTTGACTACCCATTACCGAAATAAATGGGAAAAGGGGAAATTTAAAACGAAGATTAAAGAGGATTTAACTTATCACGGACATAAATCGAGAAATGTCTAGAAATTTACCTGATTTGCCGTGAAATGGCGGATAGAGAGCCGAAACCTTTGAAAATTCTGGAATCTAGAAATTAAGGCGTTCTATGACGATCTGATTGAATTAGCACTGAGATTGCCCAAAACGATGAAAAGAAAAACAGAAAACCCTCGTTTTAGCCGGACTGAAAGCCGGGCATTTGCTGAGCTCCGGTGAAATAATGTGAAATAATGTAAATAATGGAGTCATTAAACGAATTGAACCTTTTTTTAATGTCCACTGAAAAGTTCTGCTACTTTTTGGTCTATGGCATGCTGCAGAAGTCAACATGAACCACACAGGCATAATAACCTCCATCGAAATATCTAACAAGACTCGCTGCAAAGCAGTAGGGAGTTGGAAAAAATGTATTTTGTTTAAACACGCGTCTCTTCATATTTTGTTCGTACAAGTGACGAAACGACCATGTATTTTGTTTGATTGTGAACCGAGCTATCATGGGACAGCTGGTGAAAATGTATAGAGATACCGAGTTGCATAGGAAGCTTCCTGTGTATGATAGCCGAAAGAATCTTTATACTGCTGATTTGGTCGAAAGAATTTACTACAGCTCCCTGTCCAAAACGACTCAGTCTGATTATGTAGCTTAGCGAGCTGAACGACAGACGGAGACACATAATAGCCGGTCTGCTCCAGACGTTCAAGATGCTGTGATTCCTATTCGAATAAACAATCAGTATATGAAAGCAGTAGTTGACCGAGGTTACAGGTCATTCAGCTCGACCCAACTTCGAGATGCGAAAGGAATTCATGAGAGGGGACAAGAAACGTTATCTTTGAACAGATCTTCCACTCCGACCTTAGAGATAAGTTAAAAGAGAAGTATTGTTCCACTGGATCTAAGAAGCAAATATGTTGTAGATTGTGAGGCCAACAGGTAAAGTTGGCCATCTCAGAATAAAAGCGTTGTAGTTTGTGAGGCCAACCGGAAAAGTTAGCCTGGCAATATGCTTGAAAGTGTAAAACTTGCATCCATATTTATATTGAAGTTGGATACAATCTTACAATAATATTCACCATAATGATCTACTTTAGCTTACATTGATATAATTGCATGTGTAAAAAAAACTTACTTGCTTAAGATAATTAATAATGATCTACTTTAGCTTACATTGATATAATTGCATGTGTAAAAAAAACTTACTTGCTTAAGATAATTAATGAGAAGTTCTTAAGAGGCAGATATAAGTTCCCTAAAATAATTAATTAGTGGGATTTCGTGTTCAACATTAAACTAACCTATCATATAAATTAAAGGAGTTTAAGGAAATTATAATATTATTCATAAAAAATACAAAGTATCCTAGTTACATCATACATGCAACACACATCTCAAGTAGTTGTCCTCCAAGATCAAATAGAAATAGAATGCTTTCTTTATATTCTAAAAAGACAACTCATTTTATATCTTAAAAAGGTAAGTCGTGTGTAATAAATATTGGGCGGTGTTGGCACAGGGGCAGACCTAGGGTTCAACGCTTTCTACTGTAAGAGGTGTTTGAAGGATATGACTCCCACCAAACTAAGAGGGATAAGAAGGAGGCATCATGCCCCCAGACCCAAAACTTGTATTTGCATAAGGAGGCGAGATAGAGGATGGCAAGTGCGACAACATATCAAACATACCATGAGAAAAATGATTAGAGACCCAAGGCACGAGCTGAGTGTTATAATTCTGCATACCATTATAAAAAGCGGATGGATTTGCCCCCTTGAACGTCATGGGGGGGTACCAGTAAACAAGGGAGCAAAAAGAACTCCACTATCCATGATGGTGAAACCCAACAAAGACTTCTAAGGCCAACTAGTAGTCAAAGAGAATACCAAAAGTCAAACGACCAATATGCATGCAAACAGGCTAAAGTGGCTGAGTGGCCTCCCTCGCTAAAGAAGGTATGTCTCATTCAAGAGGGACCTGAGACTCCCTGCTAAAGTTTGGAGGTAACAAAATCAGTTATAGAGGCCCTCGTGGGCTTAACAACCAGTCGGTCAGATCCCCCCGAAGAAGTGATCCTCCATAAAGGTTGTGTGTTGTTCAACCTCTATCTGACCCAGGGTACAAGCAGAATAACCCCTGCAAGTAACCTATGAGATACCTAAGTCAAGCAATTAATAAACCATTGTATAATCGATGCACAGGCGAGCAGTCGTAAGTCCGGATCACCGTATGGGCAGGGTAGCAAAGCCCAAAACCTTGAAAGCACCACCTCTCATAGAGGTATGGGTACTAGCAAGATCTCCAAATACGAATAAATCCACAGAAATATCTTTGACGTTGGGTGAGTATCCAGGGGTTATCCCTTCAACTAACTTTGCGTGACCTTGTGATTAACTCCGATGTGAGTGGAGCCTCTTGATATTATCAATTATACAATGGACTTCTCAACTCCCTGTCTCAGACACATATGTTGATTTAATTACCTTGGAGAAGTTTACTCACGAAATCCTATTCCAAGGCACTAAATCCTAGACTAGTTTGTGCACCCTAAAATTAAAATCATGACTAATCAATTTTAGTTTAAAGCGTAAATTTTACTGGCCGTGATTACTCAAAAGGGTATGGAAGCGAAACTCATGATATTATGACTTTGCAAGAAGATAAATATGAATATCATGCAAAGTCTATCTTTAACTTTTCAATGAATGATATGTTAATAAAAATAGTGCAATTTTCAATTTCAACTCTGCAATTCAGAAGTAAAATGCAATCTTTCGCTAAATGCACTAAGCTAATGATAAAGGTTCAAAGACAAAAATGTTAACCAATGCAAAATGCCTATATTTTTTTTTTGTATTTTCAATATATCAAAAAGAAAATGCATGGACTGAAAAGCAACCTGATATAAAATTCTACTATGTATAAATGAAATAATTCAAGGAGAATACCAAGCAGCCAAGCAAACAACCCAGGGTTCAAGGACAAATCAAAAATGAAAAAACAATGAGAAAGACTATGCCCATAAATTCAACTCCCAACAGGCTTCCTGTCAACCCAGAGAAAATCAACAGGCACTACAGAGACCTAAGAAGGCTCAACAACCATCAAATCCCACCCAACAGTCACTAAACCAAGCAAACAAGCAAGGAAAAGTGGTATATGCGACTGTTCAAGAGAACAATGCATATATATGCAGCTTGCAGAGAGGCAGAGCACATGTGTATGCGACTGTCAAGGAAAAAGGAGTGTACAGGCTTTAAAACAATGCCAGGCAAGGGCAAAAAGGATGAAAACTCAGACTCAGAGTGAACAAACTCTGTTAAGCAGTGATACGACAAGAAACACAAAGGAAAAAGAGCAATGCAAGAAGAAAAAATACTTCAACCCTTAGAAGGAAGATCTCTCCCCAGTGGAGTCGTCATTTCTGTTATGAGGGAAAAACTCTCTATGGCCAAGGGTAAACCACAATAGACAGGTATGATTGCAGAAATCAACTCAATTCCATTGTACACTACATAAACTAATGTGCAAGATAAGAAAGAGGCCTACCTCAATCCAACGTTCGATGATGTTCCACCATTAGCACTTCGACCCAAATCTTTATACCTATGATAAGTTCTTAACAAACAAACAAAGCAAGTATATAGTGACAATATAAAGGGGTTAGCACATCAGATAGCATAATCCATTAATAAACATTACAAACATGCCCATGGATAATAATCATATATTTGCACGATACCAATAAGACGAGAAATGAGTATTTCTATTAATAATTGATCAGCAGAAGTGACAACATTACAGACTTCTGTGTCAGCACGGTTCGAAACCAAGGAACCAAGTTCCTTCCAACTGGGCCTCCACCACTTCAATCCTCCACCAAAGGCAAGCTCAAAGGAGAGAGACAATGAGGTTCTCTCAACAATAGGGAAAGAGCTTGGGGGCTAAACACTGTGTTCAGACTTGAGGGACAAAGGGATGCAGACTCAATATGAAGTAATTTCTCCAGAGTAACTTTGCTCTCAAAGTTGAATGCTTTCTCCTTCTTTTCCATAGCTCGGAATTGCGCTCTTATAGCCTTCAAAATGCAGCTGAAGGGTCGAGTTAGAATGTTTTCAGTATATGTAAGGCCAAAGATTAGAGATCTCATGTCGTGACATGGAAACTCGACTCCATTTTTGTATTTTTTGGCACAAATCTCGATGTACGTGGGATGTAGTGGAGCAGCCTGCGTATACGCTTGCTATATAGATGATAGGACACATATATGTGGAAAAATGTGTATTTTTAGCTCTGGATTCATCAAAAAGGGATGATAAGCCTGCATAGGGAAATGGAAAAAGGCCCTCTGTTTAAGATAGCAATGGTGAGGCAAATCTTGCTATAACACTCATCTCCCAACTCTGTTCCTTCTAATGGCGGTGGTGCAGTAGACACTGCGCAGCTTGAATAGAGAGCATGTTGTACCCCTTTGAGCTCTGCTTCGATCCTATCGAACATTGTCTCCTGTTTGGCTTTGCTTCGCTATAAAATGTCCTATGAGGTATCTGATACAACAACAATGATGAGGTCAATATCATCCACTGTGAGTATAGTCTGAAATGGAGGTTTATTGGCTTATGACTTCTTTCGCGATGAAGGTTTCTTTGGGGAACCCTTTCTTTTCTTGGATGTCTCAGTCTCCGTGATGGAATCCTTAGGCGGTGTCACTTTTCCCTATTTATGTTTGTCTTCTTCCCCTTCATCCTCTTCTTTGTCTACTTCATCACCTCCTCCTCCTTCAGGTGAATCTGGGGTAGTTACCTTTGATGCGATGTTCAATTCATGTACCTCTTCCTTCTTTTTCTTCTTGCTACTGCTGGGTGCATCATATTATTCGCGAGTAACCATAGGGCTTCCGATGAGGTCGGGGTCTGAGAGTTTTGTCTGGTTCTACTGGTATGAGGAATTCTGCAGGCCATTCCTTAGTTATTTCTTCCATGTCCTCCGCCATGAGTTTGTAATAGGACTGGAGCTCTTCTTTGTGTTCGTCTTTGCGCACAGTGATATAGATGAAGTGTATGTCTGCGTGGAACTTCGTTATTGGCCTAAACCTATGAAGGGTGTTCGGAATCATGAGAGGGAAGGATTCAATGGCCCTCTTCAGCTATAGATAATAGGTGTGGAACACTGCGTTTGACTGTCATTGCTTCACCATGTCACTCGAATACCATAGCGTAGTGAACTTTGCAGCTAATGGTTTAGACGACTCAATTTCAGGGAAGGTCGCTCCTTCCGCCATATCCCAAGCAATGAAGGCAATGATAATCAACAACCAACTGAAATGGAACTCATATCCATGATCCTAAGATTCGCGACAATCTTGCTCTAACTGGTTGATGAGGTAGCTCGCCCAGTTCATTTGTAGCCCTTCAATGCATTTTCCTGCGAGGTCGATGACAAACCCCATGACCTGTGTTGGCATGTTCTTCCTGACGAGCTTACCAACAATCAACTGGTAGGCTAGGTGCATTGCCCCATTCTGTATGGAGTCTACCTTGTAGCCCAGCTTCCCCTTCTCCACATCGCCATAGGTGTATTTGATTCATTGTGCCAGGTCACGATCTGCAGCCTTCCGTGGGTAGAAATCTTGTGGGTCTGGTTCTTGCATGCTCAACCCGATGATCCAGTGGATCAGCGCTGGATCGATAGTGATGCGCCTATCCAACCATAGGTAACCACCATGGAAGCAAGACAATAGGATTTTAACGCACATGTTAACCTCCTAATGTTTTTCGAAGTGTGGTATCTTCATCACATTGATGATGGTTGATCTTGCGATGTCCATAGTCCATGGATGGGGGATTATCTTCGATTTCTTCCTCGTTTTCTTGGTCAAATACTTGTGGGGTACGAGCATTCCATAGTTCTTGCAATCTCCCAAGTTGAAGTCACTGATCTTCAACGTCAGAATTTGTCCCAACTATAGTCCAACTGCGTGTATCCCCTTCGGGAGGTACACAATGATCAATGTGTAGTCAAAGTCCCTCATGACATTGTCACAACTAACCGCGCTAGCCAGAGGCAGGATGTAGTCGAGCAGGATTGATGGGATGAACTTCGTGTTCACCAAGTCGTCACGATGCTTGCTCTGTTTCTCTATCGTAGTTTGGGAGGGCCTAGATTGACATGTAGTCGATGGGGATGATTGCACTCCTCTCATTGATGAAGCTTGTGCTCCTACGGACATGACCTTCTCAGCCATGAGGTCTATGAGGATCTCTTTGACGGATTTCTCTATTGCGCTAAAGTCACCCGACATACATGCTCAAGATCAGATATCTCAGGTCGGTGAACAAACACTCAATGTAACAGAATAGGTAGCAAGGTCTCAATAAGCACAACGCGGTAGTAGTCAGCTCTTTGTGGGCTCGAATAATCACTTTTTGCAAAAGTGTTCCCGGTAAGGCATTCAATGGGTTAAATAGCTAACATCGTAATGGGCTCCTCCAATGGGTAGGAATGTCTCAATGAATGTGATTCCATCCATTATGGCGTAGTCCCAATGGTCCAATGGCGATGACTCCGACAATAACTATGTTTCTAGCCTTTCTGGAGCATCGTTCTAATGGTCGGGACACCTCCAACGGTCATATTTCTTCACTGTGGCAAAGTGTCAATTGATGTTGTTCTACTATTCCGGCGAGGTTCAAGTTCTGGAAACCTTCCTTCTGCAAAGTCCTCTCTGGAACCTCCTGTAATTTTTATAGCTTTGCTTTCTTCTTACTGAGCTTTCTTGCTTTCTTCCCTCTGATATGCGTCTCTCGATTCCTCTTTCTATTATTGTTCTTATCTTTTCTTAGCATAATAACTTCGCACTATTGAGGATCTTTCACAAGGTTTGAGGATAATACTTCTTTTCTTTCTGGAGTAGGTGCTCTACTCTCCTGTATGGACAGGTGTTTCAAGTATACCTGCATTCTTTCAACTTCGACAACCCGGTCTCTGGCCCTTAGTAGCTTTGACTTGTCCTTATGTTCTTCTATTAAGTGTGTTATTCTCTTAGCCATGAAATCCTTTAATTCTTGATTTTTATGTTCTAGAGCTTCCTCTTATTCTTTCCTGCAGATCTGATCTTTCTCAATCCATGTTCTTCCTAACAAAAGTGCAAAGGGAGCATTGTTCTCGGCAAACTTAATGACCTCGAATCCTTCTTTTGTCAATGTTCCATGAGCACTCATGGGTACATGGGCAAGTCTTCCACATAGGGTTATCAAATTTCCTTTAAACAATCCTATTCCTCCCAATGAAGGAACCATAACAGGCTTTCCTAAGATTTCCCAAGTACTTTCTATCATGATATTAACCTGTGTTTCTGCATCCAATACATAGTCTATGTCGAAGTCTCCTATTTTTGTTTCTATGCACTCTTTTTCTTTTAAAATCTCTAATAAATTGATGTCTCTGTGATCATTTAGTGTTTCTTTCATCTGTAATAATATAGTATATGATTCTCTCTGATGGTCTAGCATATTCTTAGTTTCTTGGCCTTTCTCATGGTTTTCTTGTCTCATATTCATCTTCTCAACTTTAGCAATCATTCTAGGGCAATCCAAAACTTCATGTTCAATAACCTTACAACAAAGGAAAATAGGACTTCTACCAGGGAATTCCTTAGCAAGATGTCTTGGTCTTCTGCAACTATAACAAAGAGTTAATTCTCTCTTTCTTTTAAACGATCCCCAACCTTTCCGGTACTGCGCACTAGGATCACAGTGATGAACCTGCAAAAAGTTTTTTCTAGGATCCTGCATCCATTTGTTAGTCCAAAAACTCTTTCTATGCATAGAGATAACATATCTTTCATTATTTTTATCAGAGCTATTCATATCACATATTCTTTCTTCTAATTGTGCCCTAGTTTTCAGACTAGGATGAAATCTATCAAATAGACCTAGATCCATTCTTTTGAAACAAAAATTTCCACTTATCTTAACTTTATCAAAGGACAAAGCTTTAAGATATTACCTCTTTTCTTCAGATCAAACTTCTCTTCTTAGCACAGAGTTTCACAAGTCAAGTAGAGTATTGTGCACTAGGGAAAAAAATCTACACACAAATCTTTCTCTTTTCTTTAGTTCCCAGTCATCACAGTTTCAGGTCCCGACAACAAAACCATTTGTTGGCACAGGGGCAAACCCAGGGTTCAACGCTTCAACAACGCACCAACAAGACTCTAACTACTGGACCTTTCGGTAACACCTGCGAAGCAGATGAAGTCTCACCCGAGGTAGAGGCAGGGGGGTTGTAGGACTCAAGTGTATACAACCTAGCTGGGACACAGAACTGTGATCACAATACTTAACAGAGCACTTAGCAGTTAACATTCATTAGTCTTTAATCTTTTCTTCACATCGCAGGTAAAACCCTAATTACAGAACAACACAGTATTCAATAAGATCTAACACATCCAAGCACTTAGCACATAGAAACAGATCAGATCTAGCATTCATTCACATCACTAGGCACTAAGATACTATATTAGATGCATCTAACATATATAAAGATTCAACACTAAGCATAAATCACATCAATGACACAAAGCAATCACAACACAGGATATGCATGGTTCACCCCCAGCATGGGGCTACGTCCACCAACTCTTCGTCTTCTTTATTATCTTCTTTCAATGCACGGAGCCACAAAACCAACTCCACATAGAATATGAGACGTGCACACACCTCGCTAGATCCTCCTTCCCCTAGTTAGGTCACAACACAAAGCCTTCTTACAATATGCACAAAAGCTTCTTACAATCACTTGCACTTAGCTCTGCAAGTTCTCAACACACAACATGCACAAAGCATCCAAAACTATTCACACTTAGCGCATTGGCCTACAACTAACTTAGCACCCCCGTACTTACATCGACAAGATACTTATTTATACTTTACAAAAGGGGCCTAAACATGGGTAAACCCATGGGCCGACATACCATACCCGTTACATAAACCCAAAAATCAAAAATCCCACAAAAGTTGGCGAGATCCCACGATCTCTGCTTCATCTTGCGCTCTGTCTTTGACCAGCCTGTTGAAGTCCCAAAAATGGTCAAACATGACCAAGGTTCTCCAAAACTTAGTCAAGGTCCAACAGGCGGTGACAACACATATCCTTGTAATTATAATTTGGAGGACTCTCAAGTGTTTGGTTTTCCATTGCCTTGAAAACATTTGAGATATTTCTTGTTTAAATATTGATGTTCATAAGGTGCTTCATGAGACTTTTAAAATCATTTCTCCATTTAGCTTAGAAATAAAGAGATATCATCGCCCCCTATGTTCATTGTTTGTTGTGTGATGTGTTATTCTCCTGTTTCTCTATTCATTAACTACGATTTTGTAGGTCTGATCCCAATAAGTGGTATCAGAGTTGAGGTTGAGTGAAGGTCTTTGAGAATCGAGGGAAGATTGTCTCCACGTGTAGAGGGAGAAGGAAGAGTCATTATGTCCACGAATCTTTTTGTAATTTCGTGAGCAATGAGGAACCCGTGGAGGTGGCAGAACTTGGTTACTGAGTTTGGTCAATTGTGAACAGAGGAGAAGGGCAGAGAGATGGAGAATTTGCACAGAGAAGGAAAGTCCACCATTTTCTAGTTAGTGATCAGAGGAGGAGGTTTCTCTTGTGTAGAGAAGTAGAGTCGACTCGTGAAGAACCAAGGAGGAGGTCACAGAGACTGAGTGAAAAACCTTTTTTTCTCTATCTAATTTGCTAAAGGTCATGGAAACTGAGTGAAAACCTTGTTTGCTCTGTCCAATTTGCTAAAAGTTGTGGAGACTAAGTAAAACACGGTTTTCTTTTTCCAATTTTCTAAAAGGTTGTGGGGACTATTGCGATAGCCGACGAGGATCATGAAGAGACAACAAGAGTTGTTGTGGTTGTTGGCCATGGTCTAAGTAGGAATGACCGCAATGATGTGTGTGAATTGAGAGGCAAAACCCACTTGGCGCGCAGTGAGGAGGAGAATCCTCACCCTCGTCTCCTTTTCTTTCCTAGAAATGGCATACACATTGTTGAAACTACCTAGCTCAACACTTTCGATGACCAAATCCCCATGGGTTACGATGCCCATGAAAAATCTCAGTTGAACTAGTCGCCCATGCAAGAATGAAGATTTGTTGAAATTGGAAGAAATATTTAGAGGTGTGAAAATGGAAGTAGTGGAATCAATGGGTCTCAAGTTTCAACTCTACCATGGCATTGATATGTGCGTTGAGATCAAAGAAATTGAAGTGAAGCCGCAAATATTTTCACCAATAATTTTGCCCCAAATTAGTCTTGCATTTGCTTAATGTCGGTCCTGTTAATAGATTGGAGATTGCCCTACAAGGGCATTGGATGAATAATATGCTTGACTTCTTGTTTGTACTGGGAAGCAATGGCATAGAGAATGATCAAAATTTTTCTTAGAGAGGTTGTAATGTCCCCACTTTGGGACATCATCACAGGG
>JZKD02S2257153.1:306759-322666 GCA_000966675.3 Picea glauca | reverse complement strand
ATATTGAGAGGGATCTTGGAGATTCGGTCACCTGGGTTGTTCTTACCATCACCCGATCTATCAGTTGGCATATTTATTAGGGTGATTGGACACCAAAACAATGATGATCCTTGCATAATGGCTTGGGATCATTACAGAGGTTATATGCCTCATGAACCATAGTTTCAAGGTCGATGCAAGGGGCGATGAAGAGTGATGGAGCGAAGGTTGGAGAGTGAGAGTGCTCTTATGGATATGTATGTCATGTTTGGCAGTTTGGATAATGCACACAAAATGTTTCACAGAATGCCTCATCGAGATGATCGTGGATGGTTATGATGGGTTGTTGATGTAGGACGTGAGGCTCAACCAAATCAATGGCAAGGTAAAGGTTTCAAATGCAAATTTCGAGGTAGAGTAAAACTTTTAATTATATATATTTGGGCATTTGACTGTAAGACCTGGTCAAGCATGTCTACCCCAGGTTTGAAATTTTACCGGTAAATTCTAGTCATAGACCTAGGTGATAGGGGGAGCATGCAGTATCCCTGGATACCCTAAATTTGAGGGAAATTTGGTTGGATTTGAGTATGGGAAAAGGGTGGGGGGGTGTTAGGACAATAATTGTGGTTTCAGGCACATGGTTTTGGTAGCCAGTGGTTTTAGAGCCCTTGGATTGCATACTCCATTGAAATTATCCAGGAGGTGAGAGGTGAAGGCTCACTTGGTAGGATTTGGTCAAGGAACTTTGTTGATTATAGTGATGGAGATAAGGGATGTAGAATGTGGTATCCTACTACCCACAAAATCATCATTAGTAGAGATATGTCCATGAAACAATAAGAAGTTGTTCAAGATCGCAAAGAGAGATTTGTTTGGAAACTCAGGGTATCATTGTATGGCCTAAGGTAACCAGGCAATGGTACAAAATTTGTGATTCCTTCATGGTGAACAAAAGTTTCTTAAGAAGTGAGCATGATCATTGTGTTTATGGCATATTCATTATCTTGGTGTTATGTTGATGATATGCTTGTTGTAAGCAAAGCATGGTTCAGGTCAGCAGGTTAAAGGCTCAGTTGGTTAGGATGTTTCAGATGAAGGATCCAGAAGAAGAAAAACAAATCTTGGGCATAGAAGTATACAGAGACGGAAAAATGGTAAGTTTTGGTTGTCACAATTATATGGAGAAGATATCAATGAGGCTCAGTATGAACATTGTGAAACCGGTAAACATCCCTTTAGCTTTCCATTGTAATCTTTCTTCAAGTTTATGTCCTGATAGTATGGAATAAAAGGATTATATGTCTTGTGTACCTCATGTTTGTGATGGGATGTTCAAATATTTCACACATAGTTGTTGTTGTTAGTGGACACATGGAAAAACCAGCTAAAGAGCATGGAAATGGGTGCTTCGGTATCTTAGAAGCATGAGTATCACTTGCAATGGATGCAATGATTTAATCTATGGTTATCATGATTCGAGATATTTGGACAAGAGTAGATCTTCCTGAGGTTCAAATTACCGATGGAGGTTGTTAGAGACCTGTTATCGCACAATTTGTACGTATTCCAAAAGAAAAGGTTAAGGGAAAGCAAATTAGTGTAACAAGAGGTTATCATATCACTGCCACCTCAACAAGATACCTCTTTCTATTTAGGGTTGATGGCCTAGGGGAGATGTCCTCGGTGACCTGGGGGTTTGAGAAGGAAAAGGTTAAAGTGTATATTAAAGTATCCCCTCTCACAAGTCACACTAATTAGAAATTCCCAAGGTTTTAACGAATGAAGTAATAAAGTGCTTAGATGTCCCTACCCAGAACAAAGAAACAAGAAAAATATATCTTTTGCGAGTACAACTTGCTATTAGTACTTCATAAAACCATCGACTTATCAACCAAATCAATAGTTCATGTGTGATGAAGAAACCATAATTTTATAACAACGATGTTTATAAGATGATAGCTTCACAATAAATGTCGAAAGAGCTTCACAATGCCCCAAAATAATAACCCATTAATAGCAAAGTACTAGCATTTGTTAGAAGCTAATTAGGCAATGTATAAATCAACTTTACAATTGCTTTTAGGTGCTTTTAATGTTGCAATAGATGGTTGTAGCTTACTTTTGTAACAAGAACAAGTAGGTTAGTAGATTAGTCTATTCTAGGGCTATGAAGAGTTAGTAGAGAGCTTAAGGTAAAGGTTTTGAGAGTAGATTTTATCAATCACTCAAGTGCAAGGCTTAGATCAATGCTTTTTAGGGTAAATGGGGTCTCTTTTAGCAACGACTATATTGAAGGAACAAATTGATAATAAGAGAGCTAGTGACAAGAAGGTTAATGATTGAAGTTTTGGTAGCCCAAGGCTTCAATCACTAGACCTTAGGGGGGAAATGGTTGCTAGGAAGTAGGTAACCCTAGGCCCTAGCGGTTTTCCCCCTTCTTTAGCTCAAAGATGAAGTAGATGATGGATAGATGAAGCAAATGATGTTAGGGTGTTGCAATGGCAAGGTCCTTAGCACAAATATTCAATAAAATAGGGTTTCTAACATAATCTAGTAGGTGAAATTTATTAAGGCAAGAACAATAACATGTGCTTTAGCCTCCTAGGGTTTTAAGCTAGCAATTTCATAATCTCAGAATAATTGCAATATAAATACACCTTAACCATTCAAAGAAGAAGAATTGCAGAAAATTTACTTACATTCACCAAGAATCATATAGCAATAGGCTTAGTTGAACACTTTCACTAAGAAATATGCTAGAACAAACCAAAAATAGCCTCTTTCAAGAAGTGCGCACTAAATTTTAGCCAAGAAACCCTAATTAGGGCACAAATTTCAGACCTCACTTAAGTGTGAGTGAAAGATGATGAAACATAAGATAGATTCTTCCCTTATTTATACAATACAAATGACCTTTAATTTACAAATTAGGTAAAAAAGGTTGACATGGCCAGTTTACATGTAATATCCAATTTTTACATAAAAATGACAAATTAAACCCTAAATCAAGCAGAAAAGGTGACGTCATACCCCTTTAAGGTGATGTTAGGCCTCTTTGGTGAAACATTGTCCTTCGAGAGAAAAACGTTAGGGGTCCCAAGGCCTCTGGATCATGGGCCTTCCAAGGCCAACATCATAGTGGGAGGGAAAGACCCCCCTGGTTCTAGGCCTGCGAGGCTGTCTATGATGAAATGTCCTCTTTTCTCTCTGGTGAAAGCCTCTGACATGTGTCTACCCTTGGTTGGGGTCTCAACATCCATTTGGTGGGATTTTAGTCCTATGGAGGTCCGAACTAATCATCTCCTCATGTGTACCGATCTGTCGGGTGTGGCCTTGCAAAAAAAACTAGTACGCCCTCCATGGGATCATAAGTCACAGGGATCATAGCAATGTCAATCAAATCTAATAATCAAGTTATCTAAATATGTGCATAAAACCCCCCTTTCCCAAACATGTGCTCAAATACGTTATGCTATTCTACAAGCCAGGTTTGGAGAGGATGTGAGGAGGTCCTACTGGGCTAATTCTCATTGGATGTGGAATGTTTCCAGGTGAAGACAAATCCAGGCCATGTAAGTGGATGAGGTGGTGAGGGATGTTTGAGCAATGGGTGGAGTGATGATAGGGGAATGTATGGATTACCTATGGGTGCCTCTGGCTAGGGTGAGCTGCACCTTGTCATGGATGCAAATGTTTCCAAGCCCATTCAATGCCTTTTATCTTTTCATCTTATTGATTTTTCTTTCAAGAGACTACTTAGGGGGAACTTCCCTAATGTGGTGACCAGTGGTGACAATGATACCCACAAGAATTTCATGAAGATGAGAAGGATGGATCGTGATGAGACCCCCTTTCTTTTGGCTATGCCACCAAGAGCCACTACCCTGGCGTGGTGACCAACTGAATGGTAGTGTCATACCGCTACACGCCCATGGAACTAATAGGTTGGCTCGTGATGAGACCACTATCCTCCAACTAGGTCTTGATTTTATTATTATGGGTCCCTATGTTTCTTGCTGAGAAGCCTTTTATTTCTTTCTCGGGGATCCCTTGGCGAAGCATCTGAGGGTTTTGTTCTTTTGGATTTTATATTTTTCCAGATACTTTTACCCTCTGGGCCTTTAGCCCCTTCTTTCCACAAGGTAAGGTACAACCCTTTACTAGCTTGGCAAACCCAATGCCCAAACCAATGTAGGGGATGGATGAGAGGGAAAAAGATGAAAAGTGATAAGTATTGATCCGTGATCTTTTCATCGTGACTTATAAAGAATTGCATTAAATGAGCATAAATTAAAGTGCACCATTAAAGAAGTGAAATTTAGAAATGAAGAGACATAGGCATCAGATTTGAACACAAAAACTTGATAATGGAGTTTGTCCCTGGTGGACTACGTCTTCGGGTCCTACTCTCAAATGGGTAGGCTCTTTTATTAAATCAGTAAGAGAATTTGGCAAATACATGAATATATCTCATCCTGAAATCAAGATACATAAATAATTCTTAGATAAAAAAACAAACATCACCATTCGATTTATGGCGTCGAATTACCCAAAAATGACTGTCTCCATGCTCCGATCCGACTCTGGCACTCCCAGGCCCAAAGGAAATCCTCTCTCAATTTTCGTGCCCTCTAAACCAGCAATAATGACAACATCCACCTCGAATTTCATGCCAGATCGTACAGTACAGTTGAACCCCCTTTTTTCCCCCCGATCTCTGGGTGAAACGTGTTCTTAAGTATTAAATGGGGCAGATATGCCAAGGCACACCCCTTGGCGCATTAGTTAGAGTAGAGTTTTAAAAGCCTTGTTCCTGGTGGAGGTTTTGGGGTCGAACCTGCCAGACTCCATTTTTGGTAGTGGTTATAATATGTTTAGCTGTGGCTAAAACCGTCGCTAAGTTTAGGGGTCCTCTTATTAATGCCTCCAACGATTACATAGATTTGGCTTGGTCCGCCAGATTTGGCAGACCTGCCAATTCTTTTTTTAAAACAAAATTTGTTCATGGGTTAACATTGGGCATTCTCAGGATGCCACATGGTGCCTACTGATTCTCCTACTCACATGCTAACATGGCTCGCCCTGTCACTGTCGTACTGACACATGGCACTTCCTGGGTGGCACCACATGGCATCTCCTAGGGGTGCCATGTGGTACTTTCCTATTGGTCCATATGGACCCCTGAAAAGTCCACTGGTGGGTGACATGTGGCAACCTATGGTGCTGCCATGTGGCATGCTGACATCACCCTTCCATGTCAGCAGTATGTACGATGATGTGTCCCTGTTGACTGGTCCTGGTTGACCACATCTTTGACTGTGAATATCTTTCAAATCATAACTCCGTTTGATGATCCATTTGTGCCGTTAGAAATATTGTGACGCGATCTTCACGATCATGTCATTTTCACTGAGTTTTGGGAACTTTGAATTTTTTCCTTTTCTCTATCTACTGGAGCCATTCTGAGCGTTCTGAGCTGCCTCTATGAGTTCTTATTTATTCTTAGCATTCTCTAGATCCTTTTTGGATCACGCCTTCCCACTGAGAGATTTTTGGAATACCAAAAGATTTCATCAATCAACTGGTAAGTGAGGGAAGAGTTCCCTCACTTTGTCCTTCTTAATCCACTTTGCTTTGCTTGGATGGGTGCCTTTTAAGCCTACTTGAAGATAATAAACATCACCCCTGCATGAAGTCCTCATCCTCCTATCTAGGATGATATCTTCCTGTAACTCATCCAAGTACTTAGGTGCAAAATCATTAACTGATGGAATTGAAACTTCCTCATCTTGATCCACGATCATGAGAGGCTAAAAAAGCTTCAAGTTCTCAACATTCACAACTGAGTAAATCTTCATATAAGGCGGAAGATCCAAATGAAAAGCATCGGTACCGCTTTTCTCTAAGATAGTGAAGGGTCCATAATGAATGAGCTTGAGTTTCTTGCCTTCACCCTTCAATCTCTCCTTGCTGATGTGAAGCCATACCTAGTCTCCAACCTGGAACTAATGATCAACCTTGTGCTTGTCATCCCGAGCCTTATATTGTGCTTGAATCTTCTCCAATTGTTCCCTGAATGCCTGGTGTATCTGCTAAATCCTCTAGATGAATTTGCAGTCTATGTCCTCTGTTCGTTCTTCATTTACATCGACATCTCTCCCGTACATCAAGTCCAAAGGAACCTTTGGTAAGTACACAAAACATGTCTCGAAAGGTGAAATCTGTGTGGAGGAATGTAAAGCTTGGTTGTACGCATGTTGTACATAGGGTATCTTTTCATCCCATACCTTGGGACACTTGCTATAGTAGCCTCGAAGCAATAGTAACATTGTTCTATTTACCACCTATGTATGTCTGTCGGTCTGTGGATGGAAAGCAGTGCTCCTCTTCAATTTGGTGTCCATCATCTTCCACAAGCTAGTCCAAAAGTCCCCAAGGAATCGAGTATCTTGATCTGAGACGATAGATGTGGGTAATCCAAAGTGAACCCAAACATGTTGAAAGAAGATATTAACAGTCTGCTCAATAATGATTTGATTTTTACAAGGGATCAAGATACACATCTTGCTGAACCTATCCACTACAACATACAAATAATCATGACCCCCTTTGGTCATTGGTAAACCCCCTACAAAATCCATGGAAATTCTTTCCCATGGATAGGATGGAACAAGAAGTGGTGAGTATAGCCCCAATTTTGTATTAGTGGGCTTACAAGTAGAACACATAACACACCCCTTTACATATTTAGTTACAATCGCTTTCATTTGAGGCTAGTAACAAAACCTCTGTAAATGAGCCATAGTTTTCCCTACCCCAAAATTCCCAGACACAAGAGAAGTATGAGCTTCTCATATTACATGGACTCGTTCACTTGTAGGAATACATAGCTTTACAAGATGGTAAAGTAACTTTTTCTGCAGACAATAGTTCTCTACCTGTGCACCAAGGGTTAGCTTCGTATATACTTCTTTAAAATCTTCATCGATGGCATATTGTTCTATATAGCTATCATGAGAGAAAGAAGCATTCTTCAAAATGATAGAAGCAATAGTAGGAGGTCTAGAAAGCATACCAACTACCTTGTTACTTGTACCCTTTTTGTATTTGATTACTAAGTGAAATTGTTGTAGAAAACCCATCCACCTATAGTGCCGAGATTGTTGCAATTTGGTTTGTTCTTGAAGATACTGTAAGGGTTGGTGATCTGTATGTATAATGGTTTCCTTCCCTAACAAGTATTGTTTCTATTTCTTTACACTATGGATTAATGCATACAACTCTTTATCATATGTAGGATAGTTAACAATAGCTTGGTTAAAAGTTTCAGAGTGGTAATAGATAGGCTTACGATATTGCATTATTACTACACCCATGGCGTATCCGTTGGCATTTGTCTCGATCTCAAAAGGTTGTTGAAGACTCGGAAATGCTAATACTGGTGCGATACTAATCTTTCCCTTCAACATGTCGAAATATTTTTGTTTCTTTCCTTCCCACTGAAAAGTGTTCTTCACATTGGTTAAGGCATGTATAGGAGTTTCTATGAAGGATAAGTTGGGAATGAATCTCCTCCAATACTGGACTGCACCTAAGAAGCTTCGAACTTCAGTTACACTTTTCGGCTTAGGCCAATTTACAATTACATCAATTTTAGAAGGGTCAATTTTCAATTGTCCTCTTCCTACAATATGACCTAAGTAAACAAGTGCAGTCTTGCCAAATTCACATTTAGACAATTTTACATACAACATTTCCCTTTGAAAAGTATCCAATACTTGCTTTACATGCCTCACATGATCATCCCGTGTCTCACTAAAAACAAGAATGTCGTCTAAATATACAATCACAAAGTCATCTATGAAAGGCCTGAATACATCATTCATCACATGCATGAAAGTTGCCAAAGCATTACAAAGCCCAAACGACATAACCAACCACTCAAACAATCCCTGTTTGGTTTTAAAGGAAAATTTCCATGCATCTTGTTCTGCGACTCTTAGTTGATGATATCCACTATGCAAATCCAACTTAGTGAAATAGACAACATTCTTTAATTGATCAAGTAAATCATCTATGCGAGGAAGAGGGTATCAAATTTTCACCGTGATTTTATTTAAGGCTCGGTAATCGACACACATTCACCATGTGCCATCCTTCTTTGGCACCATCATGATCGAAGAACCACAAGGAGATGAATTGGGCCTGATGACCTCTTGATCCAATAAGCCCTGTACCTTCTTCTTGATCTCTGTCATCTCCACAACTGGCATCCTATACATGCCCACATTAGGCAAAGGAGAATCCTACTGAAGATGTATCTCATGTTGGATTTCCCTTTTAGGAGGTAATCCACTTGGTTCCTAAAAATTATCATCATACTTAGCAACAATATCGATTAATTCCTTTTTATGAGATGGATCACACCCTTGGAAAGTGTCGGATGTCCCGACATCTTTCTCTCTGACAACCATGAGTACATATCTCTTATTAGTGTTTATGAGTCTTTTCATTTTCCCTGCACTAACAAGTGTTGTATTTACCCTCATGTTGTGAGCTCTAACAATATATTCCACTTCTCCCTTAGTAAGGTGGTATTTGTTCTCATGTCGAAAGAAGACTTCTTTTATATCATAAAGATAAGGACTTCCCAACACTATGCCACATATATCAAGTGGTGCAACATCAAAATCAACTTCATCAATCAATTTTGAAGCAATAGAAAATCTTATCCTACATTTTTTGGTGACATTAAGTTTTTCTTTGTCGCATACCCAACCAAGAGGATAAGGTTTCAGATGTGGTTTCATTTCAAGACCCATTTTCTTGACAAGTGCTTTAGATATTAAGTTTACTTGGGAACCTAGATCAAATAATGTATCTATCTTAGTATGCTTAGATACAACTCTTATGTGAAATAACTCATTCCTCTTTCATTCATCAGCATGAGATTCATCATTGGAACTAGAAATAGCATGAAGAGATTCTTTACCTTGTACTCCAACCGCTGTGATCTTTCCTTCATCTCCTGAATCGGAACCAAGATCTTGTTGTACTGTAGCAATGGTCTTTTTCTTCCCCTTTCCACTGAACTATTTTGGTTTCTTTTCTGGATGCAGTTTCCAACATTGTTCTTCATCGTGACCGCTCTTCTTGCAATGAGTGCAAGATGGTTTTCCTCCTTCTCTTGTCACTGTAGTGGTCTTCTTGTCCTTTCTTTTAAACTTCTTAAAAGTCTTTTGTGGGAAATTGGAATGTTTCTTTGTGGGATCTTCTTGAACATGTTTCCTCTTGTTCTCAAGGTGAGTGGCTTGCACACAAACTTCGTTAAGACTAGTGGGGTTAAACAAGAGAAAAGTATGACGAATATAACAGTGAAGTGCGCCAATATACTTCATTTAAAGTTTCATAAGAATCCAAAGGAATATTCAATGCTAGAGATTTCTTCCTAAATTCTTCTGTGAAACTTTGTACAATTTGTACTTTACTTTGCCTTAAGGATTTCCATTCCATCATTACTTTATGTAAATACCCTAATGGATAAAATTGCTTCTTGATCACTGATTTAAATTCTGACTATGAGGAAAGAAGATTACCACACTTAATTTTGTCATGAAGATTTCTCTCCCACCATACGAGAGCAGTGTCTTCCAACCGAAGAGAAGCCAGTTGAACTTTAACTTCCTCTTTATCAATATGTTGGACATGACAATACACTTAAACCTGTCGGATCCAATTATCTAACTTTTCAGGATTAGCGTCTGCATTAAACATAGGTAAAGAAAATTTTACATCAAGCTTTAATAATCGTTTCTTAAAAGAGGCCTTATGGCTAGAATGCTGAGAATGATGAGAATGCTCAGAGGAAGAAGAACTAGAACTCGAAGGTGAAGATGGAGGCTTAGGAGGATCTCCTACAACCCCTTGGTTTACCGAAGCATCATCAGCTGCATGTGCTTTATTTTTCTTCTCTTTCTTCTTCATTCTCTTCTCGTAATCCCCATACATTTGCTCAACCATTTCTGACATGCGATAAAAGACCATGTGAAATTTTTTCTCTTGTTCATCATGCTTGTCCTCTTTTGCCATTTTCTTCCTTCTGGATACACGACCAAGTTCGGGATTGAAAGTATTTAAAGTTCCTTCACCCTGCTTATGCTTGGCTCTAATAAGCATTCACACTCAACAATTCAACTCAAATATGACTGCTCTGATACCAACATGATCCAAGATCTTTTCATCGTGACTTATAAAGGATTGCATTAAATGAGCATAAATTAAAGTGTGTTATCACCAATTCTTGTAAAGGGGAGTTTTTCTCCAAATTCAGGCCCTTGTTGTAAAATGCGATGAAATGGGGCTTAAATACCCATCAAATGCGTTTTATTCAAAGGCCGTAACCATGAGAGCCTAAGCGCAAGCCTCAGAAAGTATCATTTCAGGCTTTAAATGCTTGCAGGTGGGAATTTTGGTTTTCAACGGTGAGGATTTTTCATCAGGAGCAGATTGACGGTCATCGGGTAAGTCGAAGCCACACAGTTACATGAGGATTAGCACCTGGGCTCATCCCTTATGGCCAAAGTCACGAGAATGATCTGGGTCGTCCGATCCTGCGGGGATAGGTGGCAACTAATCGACATTTCGGGGATTGCAAGTTGGGAGGACACAGTTCTCCCTTGGGTTTAAAAACCCCGAAACGCGAAATACGATGCCCTGAGAGCCGGGCCCACGGTCATAGCCCAGGGTTCTATGGACAAGCAAGGCCTAAAGAGGAAAAGGGCCTTTCGGGATAGTCAAAGTGAAAGCGCCAAAGTAATCTGAGCCATCCATCCAAGGAACATATGATGCGCTATTAAACAATGTTGCGGTTTCGGGAGTCAGAATTTCAAGAGACAAGGGGTCTCTCCTCCATTACATTAGGAAACCCCAAAGTGCGAAAGGTCAAGGTCCTAGGGGGGTCGGGCCCACGGTCCTAGGGCCAGGTCACATCAAGTGAGCTAGAGCTGGAGGCACCACCCTTTTTCTGTCAAATTCATCTCAGCTGCCCATGAGGAAAGACACATAGGCGCATTGTGCTAAGATGCACGTAGATCTGGGCAGCCAGGATATGTGTGCCCAGATCTACAGACAGGATCCAATTCTGGACCCCCCTCGTCGTTCTGCCTTTAATGAGGGGGGGGTCTGGAATGTGTAGCACAAGTTTGAATGACTAGGATTGAGGTGCCTGGATCTGCGGTCGAAGATTAATTCCACACCCCCTTTGTCATTCTTCCTTTAATAGGGGGGGCGTCCAGAATGAAGTAGTTTTGTGTGGATCCCTCTAAACCTCTTACCACTTTCCTTCTCCTCTTACCCATTTCTCCCCCGGTGACATGTTTCCTCCACTCTTATTCCCCTGTCACTTCTCCCGTTTCCCTCCTATATTTAACTATTGCACACCTGTCCCTCCTCCTCTAGGTCACCCCATTCTAGCGACGTGTTCTCCTCCCTAACCAATCTCTTTCCACCACCTATCTCCTTTTCCTTCCACATCCTCTTCTCCCCATGCCAACCTTTCTAACCCCCGTGCCACTCCACCTATGTCTTTTCCATATCCTCGTGACACTTCCCGTCTGGTGCCATAGCCTCCGTCTCCCCGCCACCTGGTGTTTCCACCTCAGCACCCCTCATCTCACCTTCACCTTTGGGTGCCATCATCCTCCCCATCAGAGTCTCATCCAGGTTCGTAGGATAGACCCTCCTTGCAGGCATCCAACTCAGCTCCAGGTGGTAGAATGAAGAGGTCACCACGTCTCCCACGTGCAGGTTTGACTCGGGCCTCTTTGATCCTGAGGAAGCAGTTATTGAGGTAGTTGATGGTGGTTGAACATCGTCTCCATCCATAAATATAAATATGGGAAAAGACAAGCACAGAGGCAAACTATCAATCCTTTTTTAGAAAGATCGCATCCGACAAACATCTGCATGGGTGGTCTACTCAACATCTGCATGTGCATCCTAACAAGGAAGCTCCTCAGCATCAAGCATTGATTTCATGACATGATCGTTTCTCAGACATCTGAGTCAGTATGAGTATATGTAGGCATTTTTTCCATTTTTGTGGGTATCGTTGGTAGAGATAATCTCCCTGTTGTAAAGTTTTGATGAAGCACTGGTTTCCCTAGTTATGCATCTATATGTGAAACTCCTTGTTTAATAACAGTCAACTTCCTATTCCATCTTGTTTCCATGTAATGTTGAAAGAGTTCATGATTGACCGAGTCACATGAAGCATTGTGACAATGTTATATAAATGTTTTATGGTAATGCTGTTATGATTTCTTTTAATGTTCTTATGATTTGAACACAAGAAGTTCTTGTGTTTAAATTCTTCCTCTTTAGGCTATTGGAAGCTTGATGCCCACAAAAGACCTTTGCACTTTCTCACAAAATCCTTCCTCCTACTCACCCTAACTTACTGTCTGAAGTTATATTAAGACCTCACCTATTCATGCATAGCCTTAGTTTAGGATTTTGAGTTAAAACGATATTGTATTGAGTTTACTTCCAGTCGATCACCCTTTTTACAAACAAATCGTGACATAAACTGATGGGTATCAGGCTTGATCCTACTGTAATCCAGGAGTGACTTCTGGTGCTAACATTTCTGGCGCCATTGCCAGGGATGAAGTTGAAGATTTTCCCTGGGATTGAATGACATTGAGCCTCTAATTTTGAAGGTGCATCAGGCATTAGAGCCCTTCAAGATTGCTAATGTGTAGCTAGCGACTCCATTGCAATGATTCCACTGTGGTGAACTTGTTGTTTCAGTTGTGGCTTCCAGAGGCAGACACATGCAGCCTCATCCACAACTGCCTCTAGCTACACATGAAGCTGATCCGGAGAAAAATATCAGAAAAGCAAAGTCCCTCGGAGAAGGAGCTTTTACTGCTGAACCAGGTATTTTTTATAGTTCTCATTTTCTTGTGCTAGAAACTCCATTATCTTCTTATTAGTTTCCTAGCATACCTTTTACTGAATTTTCCCATTTCCTGAAATTTGGGAGTGTTTCTGCTGAGTTCCCTTCCCCTGGTCTTGCATTGGAGGGAGAAACTCTTGTCACTCCTATCTCCCTTGACATTGCAGCTTGGTCTAGACCTAGGAACCTAGGAGATTTTCCTACTCCTAGCTTTACCACCCCTCCTCATATTACTATTGCAACCTCCACAGAGAGGGAAGCCTTTGCTGACTCAAGCCCTATGGCCTTTTCTCCGAATCCTCTGTTGTTTCCTTTTCCTCCTATAAGCTCAGTTCCATCTTCCCCTGTTCGAACTCCATCTCCACCTAGTTCTCCTCCACCTAACATTCCTATGGCAGGAGAAAATCCCCCCATGACAAAAATGGAGGCTATAATAGCTGCCAGGTATGCTCCCCTTGTGTTACCTTAGCCTCTCAATGCCCTTCCAACATATGGCTACCTTAAGAAGCTGTCCAAGTTTACAGGTGAAGGGGAAATAACTACAAAAGAACACCTTGAATCCTTTTACAGTTTTTCGGAGCATCATGTCATCATGCATGAAGATGTATGTATGAGGATTTTTGTTCATAGCCTTGAAGGAGAGACTAGGAAATGGTTTAAGGCCCTGCCCCCTGGATCTATCGATGGGATAGAGGCTTTGGATAATACCTTCTTAAGACAATGGGGAGATAAGAAAGACTTCATGTATTACATTACAAAGTTTGGATCATTGAAGAGAAAGGAAGGAGAGTCTGTCTCTGACTTCTCCAAGAGGTTCAATAAAATGTACAATAAGATCCATGCTGAGATAAATCCCTCAGAAGCTTCAACCAAAATTACTTATGCCAACACTTTTGATCCCGATTTATGCCTTTTGTTGAGGGAAATACGAGCCACTTCCCTGGCTCACATGCAGAACTCAGCTGTGGAAGTTGAGTCTAATTTATTGGCTGTTGATCAACTCAGAAATAAAGCTGATAGAGACATATCCAGAAGGATATCTGAAGCCTCTGTTGAAACTAGGTCTTAAAGTTTTTATTTCTAAGACTAAAACTTTTCTTTTCTGGGATTTGGCTTTTCATAAGGTATAATCCTCACTATCAGTCCCAAAAGCCCGGTATCGAAATCCCAAAATGGCTTTATTTTTTAATAATAAAAGGCAGAAAACTCAAGTGTTTTTAAAGTCTCGACACAAGTTCTGTAAAGTACTTTTAATCACGATAAATTAAAACCCTAAAGGAGTTAATTAACAATCTTTTACCTTTCGGGATTCAGGTTCACTCAGAACAATACGTTTTCAATACATTTCGAATCGTGAAATCCTGATCCCCGATTTCCCGAAAAAAATGGAAGTTAGTTATTGATCCTGATTAATTAAATTACTAATACCAAAGTTAAGGCCTAAACTAATCTCATCTCAATTTCAGAATTTAGGGTTTAGTGGTGACATACCTTGTGTAAGCAAGATCCTTGAAACCCCGAAACACGAAGTCCCTACTCAGTACCAAAGCTAAGACCTAAACTAATCTCATCACGATTTTGGGATTCGGGGTTTAGTGGTGACATACCTCGTGTAAGAAAGATCACCAAAACCCCGAAACATGAAATCTCGAGTCAAAATAAATGTTTAAAATGAACTAACTTTGTTTTAAAAACATAATTAATGGTAATTAAACTTCTTAGGTATTTTCATTTTTCAGGTTCCGTTGAACGAGATCTTTCGAATTTAGAATTTAGAATCACCGAAATACGACCATATTAATAACGGATAGTTGGTGATTTTTGTGACACAAATGTGTACCTCAGAAATATTCTTTGCATTAAAGGTATTAAATTCTTGCAAGCTGCATCAGTACTTTCACCATAAACTGAGTTAAAGGAAAATTAAAAGTTTGTGTTTTGAACCTTATTTTTGTTCTTTCTATCAGGAGTAAGTTGCATCCATCCAAGCTTATACACCTCTCTTCTATGACAAGTTTTCGCTCCAATATGAAATTTATGGCACCAAAGAAGGGACCCAAGAAGAGTAAAGATACAATTGAGATTTTCAGCCCAGAGGTAGAGATTTCGACTATGCAATGGAGATCGTTTGGAAACTCATACTATTGAAATGATAGATAAACAAAAGTTAATTGTGCAACGGTTAAGGTTGCAGCTTTGTAACTACTTTTCTCCTAGGAAGGAGGAGATTGTTAACCATCAAGTATGGATGAACTTGTATAAATACAGGGAACGAAGACTAAAACAAGGCTTTTTGATCTCTCTGGAAAAAGACTGTTGACGAAGTAATTTTGAAGAAACTCTAAATTAATAGAAATGCAGATTGAAGATTCTAGATCTTGTCACCTCTGAGTTATGTGTTTCCCTGTCATCTTATATTTCTTACACATGTTTAATTGATGAATGCTTGACCACAGTTTAGTACAACCTCTATTGTGAAAATTGTTATTTTTGTTATTTCAAATCATTTACAGTTTTTCCTCTGTATCCGTTATCAACAGATACAAGACCTGTAGATACTTAGATTTCAACATCATATGATTCATAAATATTTTTATCATTTCCTAGTCTTGTTATTGGATAAATCCGTAGGTGCAGACACTAACTGATCTCCCTAGATCCACCTGGATCTAGAACAAAGCAAGACAGAACATGACTCTTTCCCTAGATTTTGACCATTGAATTAAATAGGAGGCAAGAACAAAGAACATACCTTATTATCGCTTCCTATGGTCTTTGTTGCTCTCGCTTCACTCCAACTCTCTTGTGTAGTTAAGACCAAGACAACACAAATGAACCAAAGTGAAGAAAGAACAATCTATTCAACAGTCAATCTATGTATATGATCAAGGAGTTATACAATAAAGTGGAAATAGCTTTATGGGAAAGGGACATGCTATTGTATCATATTAATGGAAAGTAAAGATT
>JZKD02S2257153.1:254570-271707 GCA_000966675.3 Picea glauca | reverse complement strand
CTACACAGGGCAGACTTGGAGCGTTTCCAGGTCAATTAGTTAGATGTTTACTGTTTATGTTAAGTAGTTTAATATAAATGATAGCTTAATTAGGTTTATATTACATTGTTTACTTCCAGTAATATAGATTAGATCATTTAATTTCAATAGTTTTTATTTCCTTTTCATAAATATAAAAATAAAAAGAGAGACCCTTGGCTGTCTCAGGGCAGCGAGCACATGAGTTTTGCAGGTTTTAACTAAATCTGTAGGTTGTCCATATTGTACAATTGTGAATAAGAAATATTGCAGCTGATAATTAGGCAGTTGATTTGAGTTATTACAATCATAGTTAGTATCTTGTATATATAAGTAGTTAGTAATTTATAGTTAGATTAGTGTAGTTAGTTTAGTTTGCTTTATTAGTTTCTAGTTTCCTTTATTAGTTTAGTTCTTTGTCTTTGTTTTATTAGTTTCTAGTTTCCCTTTAGGTTTCTTAGCTCAAATAATTTCTCTTTGGTTTCCATACGAGACCTTAGAGTGGCCAACGGAGCCGTTAAACTCGTCAGGGTGGTCCATTCCAAACGGCTTGGATTATTTAGACAACCCCGGACCGGTTCCACTCTCCCAGTTGACGGACGATCAATTTCGCCCGTCAACATGTTGATGCCTGTCATGGAGAAAGAAGTAAAGAAGTTGTTGAATGCTCAAATAACAGTCCTTTGAGATATTCTGAGTGGGTGGCTTTTCTAGTGCCAATAAGAAAGAAGAGCAGAGAAGTCAGACTTTGTGTCGATTTTAGGAACCTGAACAGAAGCTCAAGAAAGGACAATTACCCCCTACCTAAGATGGAATACATATTGTAGAGGGTAACTGGTGCATCCATGATATCCATGATTAATGGTTTTTCTGGCTACAATCAGATATCAGTCCTGCCCGAGGATAGAGAAAAAACAACCTTAACCACTCCTTAGGGCACATTCATGTATGCCAAAATTCCTTTCGGATTGATGAATGCACGAGCAATATTTCAGCGAGCCATGGGGATAGCTTTCATTGGGGAGAAAGATCAGTTTGTGGTGATCTATCTGGATGACATCACGGTCTTCTCCAGATCTGATAAAGAGCATTGTTGTCACTTGAGGAAGGTTTTCTTGAAATGCAGATGGATTGGCCTTTCCTTAAACCCCAAGAAACCTTTGTTTTCTATGAAGGAGGGGAAGTTGTTACACCATATAGTATCAATAGAGGGAGTGAGAATTGATCCCAACAGGGTAGAGCCAATTCAGACCCTGTCACTTCCGAGGTCCAGAAAAGAGGTCTAGTCTTTCCTAGGAAAAATTAATTGTTTGAGAAGGTTCCTTTCAAACTTTGCCGAATTAGTAAAGCATATCACCGCCATGCTCAGGAAGGGAAATGAAGTAAAATGGACTAATGAGCCTAGAGAATATTTTAACCTAATCAAACAAGCATTGACTAATGCACCTATGTTGATCAGTCCTGATTATTCCAAGGAATTTCTGATTTTCTCCTTTGCTTCATTTGATAGAGTAGCAATTGTTTTAATACAAAAGAATGCTGAAGGGATGGAACAACCCATTTCATTTTTCAGCAGGGCATTAAGAGATATAGAGGTCAAATATGACATCATGGAGAAGCAAGCCTATGCCTTGTTCAAGGCCCTTAAAGCATTCAGATTCTATGTTTTACATTCAAAAATCATTGCATATGTTCCTTTAGCTTCTATGAAGGACATCCTCATTCAACCTAACATAGACAGGAAAATAAGCAAGTGGATTGCCAAGATCCTTGAGTTTGACCTGGAGATTAATCCCACCAAGTTGGTTAAAGGGAAGGGTTTAGTCAAGATGCTGGTTGAATCCAATTGTAAAGCCTTGGGGGTTAACTTCATCAATGATTGCTCAGAAAATCAACAGGCTGAATTGTTTGATGGCAATCCTCAAGACAGTCCTCCACTAACAGAGTGCACCTGGTATAGAGATATTATATATTTTCTGCTAGAATTAAAGCCCCCTGATGAAATGGGGAAGAGTAAGGCAAGAGATTTAAAGCTCAAAGCAGTCAAATATTGCCTTATTGACCAAGTCTTGTACTGAAGAGACCCTCTAGGGGTGTTTATGAGGTGTCTGAACCCATAGGAGGCCCGAAAAGTTATGTTTGATTTCCATAGCAACCTCTGTGGGGGACACCATTTTTGGAATAACACAACCTACAAAATCCTCAGGGATGGGTACTACTGGCCCACCTTATTCACTGATGTATGCAGGGAGGTCAGAGCTTGCATCAAATGCCAAAAGTTCTCAGGAAAGTAGCAGCTCAAATCTCTTCCACTAAAGCCTATAGTAGCTTCAACACCCTTTCAACAATGGGGGTTGGACTTCATTGAAGAAATTCATCCTCCCTCAAGCAGCCAACATAGATGGATCCTGACTGCAATGGATTATTTTACCAAGTGGATAGAAGCTATCCCCACCATGAGTGATTCATAGAAAGTTATCATTAGCTTCTTGGAGGATATCATAGCAAGGTTTGGCTGCCTTGGCAAAATTGTCACTGATAATGCTGCGTCTTTTAGGTCTGAGCCTCTGGTTAGGTTCTGTGAGCAGTTTGAGATTTCACTGATTCATTCCACTCCCTATTATCCTCAAGGAAATGGATTGGTATAGTCCTCTAACAAAAGTTTGATCAAGCTTATTAAAAGATTGTTGGAAGACAATAAGAAGGCTTGGGAATCAAAACTCAAATTCACTTTGTGGGATGACTTAGTGACAACAAAGAAGCCCCTAGGAACCTCCCCTTTTCAACTTGTTTATGGGACATAAGCTATATTTCCCTCTCAACTGGATCTACCTGTAGCAAAATTCTTTCAAGATTATGAAGGAGAGCTAGACCATATGGTCAGAAGAATTCATCAACTAGTGGAAGTGCAATAGACCAGAGAGCAGGTAATGGACAAAGCTCACAGTCATCAACAAAAGATCAAGTAGGCCTTTGACAAGAAGTTTAGAAAAGAGGAATTTGAGCTGGGAGATCTGGTGTTTAAGTGGGATGCACCCAGGTGGGACAGAGGAAAACACAACAAGTTTGAAGCCCTCTGGTTTGGGCCCTTCAAAATATCTAAAGTGTTTTTGAATAATACTTTTGGGTTGTAGGATTTGGAGGGCGAGGAGGCTTTTAATGGCCCTATGAATGGGAATTTCCTGAAGAAATGTATTGTTTGAACCTTAGACGACTCTGATTTTGTAAATATTGTTTTTCTGTTTGTTTTTGATTTCAATAAGGGACTCCATAGCCCAACAACAAGGCACTGAATCTGCAAAAGAGTTCTCGACAACCCGCAGGGAGCGTGCTGTCCCCCATGGAGCCTAATGTTATCACCAATTCTTGTAAAGGGGAGTTTTTCTTTGAATTCCGGCCTTTGTTGTAAAATGCAATGAAATAGGGCTTAAAAACCCATCAAATATGTTTTATTCAAAGGCCACAACCATGAGTGCCCAAGCGCAAGCCTCATAAAGCATTGTTTCAGGCTTTAAATGCTTGCAGGCAGGCATTTTGGTTTTCAACAGCAAAGATTTTTCATCAGGAGCAGATCGACAGTCATCGAGTAAGTCAGAGCCATAAAGTTACACGAGGCTTAGCGCCTGGACTCATCTCTTATGGCCAAAGTCACAAGAATGATCTGGGCCATCCAATACTGCAGGGACAGGTGGCAACTAATTGACATTTCAGGAATTTAGAGTTGGGAGGACATGGTTCTCCCTTGGGTTTCAAAACCCCAAAATGCGAAATGCAATGCCCCGTGAGTTGGGCCCATGGTCATAGCCCAGGGTTCTATGGAAAGGTGGGGCCTAAAGAGGACAAGGGCCTTTCGGGATAGTCAAAGTGAAAGTGATGAAGTAATATGAGTCGTCCATCCAAGGGACATGTGGTGCCCGATTAAACACCGTCATGGTTTCGGGAGTCAGGATTTCAAGAGACAAGGGGTCTCTCCTCCATTGCATTAGAAAACCCCAAAGTGTGAAAGGTCAAGGTCCCAAGGGGGTCGGGACCATGGTCCTAGCACTAGGTCACATCAAGCGAGCCAGAGATGGAGGTAGCGCCCTTTTACCATCAAAGTCATCTAAGTCACCCATTAGGAAATACACACGGGCACATTGTGTTAAGACGTGCACAGATCTAGGTGACCAGGATCTACACACCCAGATCTACGGACAAGATCCAATTCTAGACCCCCCTTGTCATTCTTCCTTTAATGGGGTGGGGGGGTGGGGGGGAGGTCTAGAATGTGTAGCGCAAGTCTGAACTGCTAGGATTGAGGTGCCTGGATCTGCAGTTGAAGATTAATTCTAGACCCCCTTTGTCATTCTACCTTTAATAGGGGGGGGGGGGTCCAGAATGAAGCAGTTTTGTGTGGACCCCTCTAAACCTCTTACCACTTTCCTTCTCTGCTTACCGCTTTCGCCCCCGGTGACATGTGTTCTCCACTCCTCCTCTCTTATTCCCCCGTCACTCCTCTCATTTCCCTCCTATCTTTCACTATCGCACACCTGTCCCTCCTCCTCTAGGTCACCCCATTCTAGTGACGTGTTCTCCTCCCTAACCAATCTCTTTCCACCACCTGTCTCCTTCGAATTCCATGTCCTCTTCTCCCTGTGCCAACATTTTTGACCCCCATGCCACTCCACCTTTGTCCTTTCCATATCCCCGTGACACTTCCCGTTTGGTGCCATAGCTTCCATCTCCCCATCACCTGGTGTTTCCACCTCAACATCCCTCATCTCACCTCCACCTTTGGGTGCCATCATCCTCCCCATCATAGTCTTGTCCAGGTTCCCAGGTCGGACCCTCCTTACATGCACCCAACTCATTTCCAGGTGGCAGAATGAAGAGGACGCCACGTCTCCCAGGTGCAGGTTTGACTCGGGCCTCTCTGATCCTGAGGAAGCATTTATTGAGGTAGTTGATGGTAGTTGAATGTCGTCTCCCTCCATAAATAGAAAGCCGAGAAAAGACAATCACAGAGGCAGACTGTCAGTACTTTCTGACAAAGATCTTGTCCAACAAACGTCTACATGGGCAGTCTACCCAACGTCTGCATGTGAATCCTGATAAGGAATCTCCTCAGCGTCAAGCATTGATTTCATGACACGATCGTGTCTCAGACATCCGAGCCAGTCTGAGTATATGTAGGCATTTTTTCCATTTTGGTGGGTATCGTTGGTAGAGCTAAGCTCCCTCTTGTAAAGTTTCGATGAAGTACTAGTTTCCCTAGTTATGCATCTGTATGTGAAACTCCTTGTTTAATGACAGTCAACTTCTTATTCCATTTGGTTTCCATGTAATGTTGAAAGAGTTCATGATTGACTGAGTCACATGAAGCGTTGTGACAATGTTATATAAATTTTTTATGGTAACACTATTATGATTTATTTTAATGTTCTTCTGATTTGAACACAAGAAGTTCTTGTGTTTAAATTCTTCCTCTTTGGGTTGTTGGAAGCTTGATGCCCACAATAGACCTTTGCACTTTCTCATAGAAGCCTTCCTCCTACTCACCCTTATTACAACTTACTGTCTGAAGTTAAATTAAGACCTCACCTATTCATGCATAGCCTTAGTCCATGATTCTGAGTTAAAATGATATTGTACCGAGTTTACTTCCAGTCAATCACCCTTTTTACAAACAAATTGTGACATAAAATGATGGGTATTAGGCTTTCTCCTGCTGCAATCCAGGAGTGACTTCTGGTGCTAACAAAGTGCACCATTAAAGAAGGGAAATTTAGAAATGAAGAGACATAAGCATCAGACCTGAACAAAAGAACTTGATAATAGAGTTTGTCCCTGGTGGACTACATCTCCGGGTCTACTCTCAAATGGGTAGGCTCTTTTATTAACTTAGTAAGAGAATTTGACAAATACATGAATGTATCCCATTATGAAATCAAGTTGCAGAAATAATGCTCAGATCAAAAAACAAACATCGTGATTAGATTCATGGCATTGAATTACCCAAAAATGATTGTCTCCACACTTTGATCTGACTCTGGCACTCCCATGCCCAAAGGAAATCTTGTCTCAGTTTCCGTGCCCTTTGCACCAGCAATAATGACAACATCCACCTCGAAGTTCATGCCATATTGTATAGTATGGTTGTGCACCCTTTCCCCCCCCCTAGGCTCTAGCTGAAACATGTTCTTAAGTATTAAATAGGGTGGATATGCCAAGGCACACCCCTTGGCATGTTGGTTAGAATAGAGTTTTAAAGGCTTTGTTCCTAGCAAAGATTCTGGGGTCAAACCCGTTGGACTCCGTTTTTGGTAGTGGTTATAATATGTTTAGCCATGGTTAAACATGTCACTAAGTTTAGTGGTCTTCCTAGTAATTCTTCCAACGATTACATAGATTTGGCAGACTCGCCAATTCATTTTTTAAAACAAAATTTGTTCACGGGCTAACATTGGGCATTCTCAGGATGCCATGTGTCACCCTCTTGTTGGGCCATGTGGCACCTGCTGATTCACCTACTCACATGTTGATGTGGCTCACCCTGTCACCACCATACTGACATGTGGCACTTCCTAGGTGGCACCACGTGGCATCTCCAGGGGGTGCCATGTGGCACTTTCCTATTGGTCCATATGAACACCTGAAAAGTCCACTGATGGGTGACACGTAGCAGCATGTGGTGCTTCCATGTGGCATGTCGATGTCATCATCCTATGATGATGTCACCCTGCCATGTCAGCTGCTGATGTCATGTTGATGTTAGCAGTACGGACGTTGGTGTGTCCCTTGCTGATTGGTCCTGGTTGATCGCATATTTGACCATGAATATATTTCAAACTGTAACTCCATTTGACAAGATTTTTGTGCCATTAGAATTCTTGTGACACACTCTTCACGATCATGCTAGTTTCACTGAGTTTTGGGAACTTTGAATTTTTTCCCTTTCTCTATCTACTGGAGCCATTATGAGCATTTTGAGCTGCCTTTGTGAGTTTTGAGTTATTATTATCCTTCTCTGGATCCTTTTTGGATCAAGTCTGGTGGGAATGGATGATGAAATTTCATGTATCCACCCAGTGGTAACTCAAACCCTATGGGAACCAACTTGCTAGGGCATCTTGTCATTCCCCCTAGGCGTGGACAAGTGGAAAGGCATAAGGTCCAAGCACACGTCAGAAGTAAAAAGAATTAAATGCACATATTCAAATGTTTTGAGAATCAGAGTGACATGTACCATGATACTCGGACTCATTACCTCATGGAGAAAGACTCATTGTTGCTGAAGGACCAGGCCAACGGGATAGATGATGTTGTTGTTGATAAGATGGAGGCATTGAAGAAGAAGTATGGGCCCTACATGGCCAGGATCAAGTCAATATGGCTCTCAGTAGTCCATATCTAGGACCTATGGGCCTCGAGACATAATTCCCTTACTTATCCCTAGGATAGGTGATAACATCTAGCTCCAACTCGGGGACATGTGATCACTGTAGAGTGCATGAGAACCTCAACATCTCTGGCATGACCTGTGACCTGCTTGATCTCAACAAAATATCATTAGTAATCATTTGGGGTGGTGATATCACCCCTGGCTCATATATGGTACAAAAAATGAAAGTAAGCAAGCATATATACAAATGGAAATACAACTACTCTAGCATGAGATGTAGATGGCATATACATTGAATGAAAATGCCTACCTACTTACCTCTACTTACCTGTTGGTTGAATGTTAGGTGTAGTTAAATAGCCAGTGAAACCATCCTAGCCATGTGTTGTTCCTAAGTCTATACTTAAGGCTCAAAACTATAGTGTCAAGGCATCCAAAAGTATGAAAGGTTGATAAAGGGTTATACTAACCTTCGGTATAGGAAACTTAATGGAGGTTTCTACGTTCTCGCTGCCTAGCTTCCCACTGTTCCTGAATAGTAATATCTTGTTCAATGGCTTCCCATGAACGTTCTAATCCTTCCCGGGTGGTTGCAGTTTTAAGGATTGTGTCGAAGAGATTTAAAGCGATATGAATTTGGTTAGATAATCCGGGTGGAATATTAGGTTGCTTTGCTGCAGGGACAGTCATTTGAGGAACAATAACAATATGGAAATGATTTAATGAGAGAGATTTTATTTGCTGTTTCAATTCGGACGAAGTAAAGAGAATCCTTTGCTTGAAAAAACGAAATAAGAATGCAAATTGAAGGCCCTTTCCTGTAACTGTATTGTTTTTGATAAAAATAACGTGAGATGGGGGAAAACATTTAGCTGTAGATGACGCGAAGTTCCTATCAGTGGAAAACTCATGTATACACAGAAGAAGAAATTGACATAAACAAAATTGACCTAGTGTAAATAAACATAAAATTATGTAAGTGTAAATTGGTCTTACACCCACTGATAGCTGGTGCAGAGGAAAGACAAGAGACAATTACAGAAAATATGCAAACCTTTCACCATAGTAGTGGTCGTACTAAATTACAGTGATACACGTCAATTATGTAGAGAAAAATGAAAAGAAACAAAGAACATGACGAAACAAACTTGCAACACGTCCTGACAGAATCGGGAATCTTCAAATTGCTTGTATTAACTCCTTTAATGCCCAAAACTCTCTTACAGTTAGTACCAAAAAGTCCAGCCTTTTGTTCTTCTTTTTGTGATCTATTTATACAAGATTGGCCTTTCGGTTCTGAAAAGCGAAATTACTCCATCTGTCCCTATCCATTTTTCAAAAAGGTGCCAGGTGCTTGTTTTTCTTAGATTTAATACATATGATACATTTGTCCCAAAAAATGAAATACAAGCTGTGAAGGTTTTGCATTGACAGCTGGGGGGGAACGAGATAACTCCATTTCACCTATTCTATCTTCAAGAAGTGCTAGGTTCCTGTCCTCGCATGGATTCAGTGTACATGATACACTTGTCCACAAACTGGGTCACAAGTTGTGAAGGCTCGGCCTGACAGCGGGCTTTGGCAAGATAACACTCTCGGGCCAACTGTGGAAGCTTATCATTTATTTGTATATCAACGAGTTCAAGGGCACCAAGTTGTGCACTAGGCTGAATCAAATGTTTGTAGATTTGAGCTGGGTCTACCCTGTCCATCTTGGAGATTTCTGCTGAACTTCTCTCATTCTCCTCCTTTATGTTGAGAGAAATTTGATCTATATTTATCTGCCTTAGCGCCTCTGTGTCAGCTCCAATTTCTATCCCCAACTGCTCAAAATTTATGTTATTGACGACCTCTTCTAACGAATTTGCCACTTTTTGAGCCTGCTCTTTGCTTAAAGTAATATCCTGTTCCTAATTCTTTAACAAGATATTACCCCTGGCTTGTTCGGCAATGGTAAGCCCGGGAGGCCCTGAAAACCTGTTGTTGGTCACTATCACTGCCTCTTGGAAAGCGACCCGAGCAGCTTCTGCGTTCCTTTATTTGTTAATCATATTCTCAGAGATTCGTTATATAATCAAGCAGTCTTCTCGAATCTCTCCTACTTTGTTTAGTAGGCTCTGTTGAGCAGAGGAGATCCTGCTTCGAATATCAATCGCTCGAGATTTAACGATCTCGATGTCAACCGCTTTGCTTTCTGCGACCTTCAATTGAGTCTGCAGCTATGTAATCGTATCCCTCTGCTGGCCTGATTGTACCTGACCATCTCGGATTGTAGAATTTTCTTGTTCCAGTTTGGTCTTGAGGACTTCAATTTCTTTCTTGTCGACCAATCGGGCCAACTAGATTTCTCCGCTTGCTTGACTTTTAGCGCTTTCTGCTGCTGAAGTCACCCTGGCCTCAAGAGTCTTGATTAGACGATTTTTTGCTTTGAGCTGCTTCTTTAGCATTTCGACCAAGAATTGATTTGCTGTCGCATACGCTCCTAGCGTTCCTGCAATTTCCGTGGAAAATTCATCCTTCTTTTTATTCATCCCATCGGTCATCACTTTGAATTTTTTACCAGTGGACTCTCCCTCTTGGCAAAATTCTCGCTTTACTACAACTTTCCTCTTTTTGTCAAAAAATAATTCATTAGGAGGGAGTTCCTCTGCCCTTATAGGCCTCAGTTCTCCACCAAAAATCCATCCTTCCTATACGTTTCCTTGTGTTGACTGCAAAGAGGTGACAAAGGTGATGGGTGCCCCGATTTGCTTCGTCGTTTTCCCTGGTGTGCTGAGTGGATCTTTCTCTTTCGGGGGATCAGAGGTCTTAGTCCCTGCTTCTGGATTCTAAGTTTTCGGTGTGTGTGTGTCTTTTATTTCCACCTCAGGACTATGCTCCTTGGGAGGATCAGTAATCTCTTTTTCTGTTTTGGGATTCTCTTCCCGCTCAGGACTCTTCTCCTTTCCTGGATTTTTCTCCTGCTCATGATTTTTCCCTGTTTAAGGATTCTTCTCTTGCTCAGGATTCTTCTCCTGCTCCCCTTCCTGACGTTTTTCGGCGTTAGAGGTTTACCCCTCAGAACTTTCAGCCTCTTTATCTTTATTCTTGGAAAGTCCCAAACCTCCCAGCACCACGGGGAGACATCGTTTCCTATGCTCCTGAAACTTTAAAACTGAGGCCCTGTCCTCGGGTGCTAGGGATCTGATTCGAAATTGCACCTCCGAATAGGACCTCGCCCCTCGGAAAACATCATCCGAGGGTGAACATTCATGCTCGAACCTCTTCAATCCACAATTTCCCAAATGAGTGCTTACGATCCCTTGAGGATCATGCTTCTTGTACTCGATAGAGACTAAGCTCAAGTCTTCTATGGCTGCAGCTTCAGCCTTAGCATGTCCAAAATCTAATAAGGAATAGGAATTTAGCCGAATAGGGAAAAATGGCCATACCTTCTTTGATGATGCTTTGATCTCTTTGCTCACTCTGCCAATTACTATTTGTCGAGCAATTTCGCGACAAGCTAGCTTGTCAGGGATGAATAGTGGTAGAGCCAAAGGAGGAACATTAGCTCCAAATACTCTCAAATAGGAGAATTCCTCTTCCACATACCAGTCCGTGACACGGCTCAGATTCTCAGCAATGCCATCCGAGATGCGGGGTGGTAAAAGACCAAGAATGGCGATGTGCAGTGGCACCATCACCCAGTTAAAAATCTCATAAATAAACTTGTTCACGTTATTTTCCCACAGCTTATCATGGTACTTATGAACAGTCTTCTCTTGGGTTGGAATCCAAGCCCAATTCATCAAAGGAAAAGGCGTCATGGAGCATATCGCATCCATGATATACGCAGACGTGAAGAATCCGAATGGTTTCCCAGCTGCCTTCTTCTCTCGGTACTCGGTGACCCTGTTGAACAAATTATCGGAGAGCATTTTTGCCCAATTGAATGAGGAACCTTATGCTACCCGAAAGATGAGAGGTACCCACTGGACGTAAAAATGCGCGGTATCCTCCCAGCCGAAAAGCCGACAAGTCATCATCGCCACATACATATAGTTTGGCTCCAACAAAGAAATCGAATACACACCCTTGTCGTTCACTCTGAATGTCGAGGAACGAGAAACCCAATCCTTTATCAAGCCTGACATGGTTTTGTCAAATTCTTTGCACTCCTTCTTTTTGAAATCCGCCAGGAATTCTTTGCCATATGTGTATTCATAGGTTGGTGAGATCTTATACATAGACTGGATATGTTCGGGCCTAAAAGTCCCAACCATGGCTTGTTGGTCATTTAAGATAGTTCTGGAAGGCAGGTCGAAGTGATCCAATGCCCATCAGATCATGTCATAGTATGGGAGAAACCGAGGTCTGGTTGCAACCAGGTGCATTCCCGACTGAACAATCGTCTTGTACTTAGTGGTCAGGTCATCCTTCACAATATCATAGTTATAGTCATCAGAGTCTGAACAGTTTACCAAATCGGATTGCAGGACATATGAAATAGATGACCAAGTGGATACTGAGCCGCTCGTCTGGGGCGAAGTATCTGAGACGTTGTCCGAACCCTGTGTCGCAACCTCGACGTTTGCTTTCGCCGCTCTCCTTGGTGCCATAGCTGAAGCTTGCTGTTTTTCTCTTCTGCAGTAAACCTGTGTATACATGCAGAAATGAGTATCCTCAGGGAAAGGCGAGCTCTATGCGTTAATAATAATAATAAAAAAAAATAAAATGAAATCTCGTATATATTTGAAAATCATGTACCTTTGACATAAGTCTGTCAAATCACGAATAAAACCAAATTTATTGAAAAAATCCGATCTTATTTTCTTCGTGGATTTACCATAATTTCTCATTAATGTCATGAATATTGGGCGGCTTGACAGGTACTCGGCTTATGGAGAGTAAATAAATAAATACCTCATGAAGTGTGCCAACCTTGAAGCGCGAGACGTATTTCATTTAATTTTAAAGTATCACAAATCTTATCGACTTAAAAAACTTCCTCGCCTTTTGTTGCATCGCGAACTTTGTTTTCGCGTTTTGACCTTTTAACTCGCGATACTGCGAAGGCCGATTTTAATGTAATCAATGGAAATCATGATTGGCAGATCCTTAATGATATGATTAACTTAATCGCCATATCGTGACTCTGGAATTCGAAGACAAATTTTTAGGAGAATGATATGCCGAGTCGCGATATCGCGATGCGGCGATAATTAGGCTCAAATTAAGGGAAGGAAATCTTAGATTAGGCGATTAATTAATCTTGATATAATTATGTCTCAACTTTGTGAATCGGAGTTTTGGATACCTTAACTTTATGAAAGAAAATGACGAGCGGCGATGTGCCGAGAACCAAGTTTGACCGTGGTTAGTTTTTTACCTTTAGTTATCAACCAAGGTTTTCACAAAAGCTATCGCGTTCTCGGCTATCGGGGCTGTAAGAACAAAAACTTGTCCTTGACGAATGCTGAGGCGTGAAATACCGACGATGCCTAATCAAGTGTAAAATGTTTTACCACGGTCAATGTCTTAGGTGGAAAATTTGAAAAACGAGTTCGCAGTTTCGCGACTCGGGACTTGAGAAATCAAAAATCAAAGTGTCCGACTTGTGATATCCGAAAATAAAACAAAAAGGAAAACATATTAGCGAAAAAGCATTGCCATTCACGGGACAAGATTTCAGAGCTTTATGATTTTGGAAGGAAAAGAAAAGCTGTTTTAGATCTCAAGTATCAAAAATTGAAGGTTTTGAGCGAGGTGAAAAACAAGGGCGGCTCCAACATAGGCTCCAAGTAGGGATCCCGCTTCCCTGCGAGGCAGGAAGAACAGTAGACCAGGTGCCAAAATTGGGTAAATGGAGTCATAGGCTAATATCAACAGAAAATTCAAGGAAAAAGATAGAAGGGGAGGGAAATTTCTCTTTGAACCCCATAATTTTTTTTTCGAACTCAGATACTCTTTCTAGAAACAGTTGAAGTCACTTTCACAATTTTCCCTTTCTCGCTACTAAGTTTGGGGAACGCTTTAAGACAGTCGTAACGATCCTAGGATATTCAACAGGTCTTATGATTCTCAGCTTGCATCAAAAGAATGTTATTATATAATCTAAAATAGGGAAGTCCTGTCTGAATTTGGGGAAATGATCAGGTTTTCAGAAAGTGTTGATTACCGGAGTAGATTGATGTTTATGTATAACAGCCTTACAGATCTCCCAAACATTGCTTCACTGCCAGCAAGCCTATTCAGTACCTTGGTGAAGTTGTCTGACCCTTTTCTACTGAATTTCTTTTCACCACTTCGGGAAAAATTTATGCGTTTAAACGCTAAGACGAGGGCAATCATTTCTGAATTTCCTTTCATCGTCTTAATAGACTAGGTGGGGGCAATCATTTCTAAATTTCCTTTAACCACCTGTCTTAATATTTACCTTTAAAACACGAATATGGGAGCAATTAGTTTATATCAAGGCTGAGATCTGTAAAATATTTTTTATCAGAGGTCTGTCAACTTATTTTGATTACTTGGTATCAACCTTCCTTTGACCCTCACAAGACCTTTAGTTCATAGGGAGACAAGGGAGAAAGAATAAAACTTTAAGGGACATCCTGTTCAAGCAAGCTTTGATTTTTTTGACGCTGTTGGAAAACCTAGAAAAGTCAGGATTACTATAAACGTTCCTTAGCTTAGCAGAAGATCAAGTAGTTGTGAGGACCAACTTTCTTATTAAGATCTGTTCCAAAATCCCCAAGGTTTAAAACGAAAAACTTTAACTCCTATACAAAGACTCAGGAAGATAGTGAATTGCTAAAATCAGGCCCAAATATAGACAAAAAACAAGGTAGCAATTCAATGGCTCAATATACAAAAGGTCACAACAGTTTGAGACGGGTTTTCAGATACTTTTAGGAACAAAAATTATGACTGACTGTTTTGGATTTAATATATTCATTCAAATTTTAGTTTGAAGATCAAGGCCAAAAATAATCCTGTTATCTAACCTTTTATATTGCAATTTGAACAATATTACTTTAGATTTCTAAAAACAGCCTTTCATGATCTGAGTATTGAGAAAACTCACCTCTGTCTTCTCTTTCCAATTTCTTTGGGGATTATGAACTATCTTATGTATCACCTGTTTTATGTCGCCCTATTTCCGATACTGATATGCACCTTATGTCTTGAGTTAATTTCGCCTAATGCTAGGCTCGTTTGAGGCTGGAATCCTGCAAAAACAAACACAAACCTGACTAAAAAATGCATTGAAAATTTAGGAACAAAAAACCAAAAATTGAAGATAAATGTCAGAACAAAAACATAAATATGTACCAAAATTCATAATAAAATTTTATTTATTTACAAATATATATATATATACAATTTATTTATTTTTTATTTTATTTTCCTTTCTACCCAACCACCGTCACGTCATATAGTTCTTTAGATATCTCCCGTTGACAGGGGCGCTTAGAACCTCTCCATCAATGTTTTCCAGAAGAAAAGAATTATTTCCTTCTGGAGCCGAGACCTTGAATGGTCCATACCAAAGGTGGTCAAATTTTCCATGCTTTGCGGCTTCTTCCCTTCTCGCATCCCATCTCAACACTAAGTCACCTGGGAGGAACTCTCTGTCCTTCGCCTTAAGATCGAACCGTGCTTTCATATTGTCCTGGTATTTTTGTATTTTCTCATCAACCTCCACTCTAAATTGTTGAACCTCAATGAGTTGGTTAATTCTTCTAGTCACATGATTGGGCTCTTCATTTTGATCCTTCCATAATTTCATCACTGGCAATGCTAAGTTTATGGGAAAAATTGCGTCGGTCCCATATACCATCTGAAATGGCGAAATGCCGATAGATCTTTTAGTGCTGATGTGGTTTGCCCATAATGCGTGTTTCAAATGTACATGCCAGGATCTCTTGTTTTCGTTCAGTACCTTTTTGATCACATTTACCAGGCTTTTATTTGATGATTCAGCCAACCCATTTCCCTGAGGGTAATAAGCAGTGGAATGGCTGAGAACAATACTGTACTTCTGGCAGAAATCGATCATAGCCATGGATTTGAAGGCCTGGGCGTTGTCGGTAACAATCTTTCGGGGACACCCGAATCTCGACAAAATGTTATCTTCCAAGAAATCAATCACCACCGAATCTGTTGCTCTTTTAGTTGGAATTKCTTCCACCCACTTTGTAAAATAATCTGTGGCTGTTAGGATCCACTTATGCTGAGCACTGGAATGGGGGTTGATTTCCCCTATGAAGTCTAATCCCCATTGTTGAAACGGGGCTTCTGTTTTGACTGGAACGAGTGGTAATGCAGGGAGTTTTTTCTTACCAGCGAATATTTGACATGAGTAACAGGCACGTACTTTGGCATTGACGTTCGAGAATAGTTTCGGCCAATAGTACTCGGCCCTCAAGATCTTATAGGCCGTGGCTCTCCATGCATGGTTCCCTCCACAGATTCCTTCATGAAATTCTTTTATAACTTGCGGAGTTTCCGACTCAACCAGACAGACCAGTAAGAACCCAAGTGGATCCTTCCAGTATAGTTGATTCTCTGAGATGCAATACTTTACAGCATGGAGTTTTAAAGTTCTATATTTGGCTGGTGTTAGTCCATCTAGACATTTCAGGTTTAACAAATAGAAAACTATATCTTTATACCAGCTTGATGACATGAATCTTTCCTCAATCTTGTTTGGATATGTCTGGTCATCCGACTCTTGCAAATGTGTGTCTTCGCCTTCCCCTTGTAGGCAATTGATGTCAAGAGCTCTAAGGTTCGATTCAGCTAAAAGTTTGGCCAGACCCTTTCCCTTTATCAATTTAGTAGGTTTGATTTCCAGATCAAATTCATGTATCTTAGCGAGCCAACGCCCTCATTTTCCATCGCTGTCTGGCTGTACCAATATATCCTTCACAGCACTGGTTGGTAAATACGCGATAATTTTTGAATGTAGAACGTAAGTTCTAAATGCCTTTAGCGATTTCACCATTGCGTACGCCTATTTTTCCATTATATCATATTTTAGTTCGACGTCTCTAAGGCTCTTGCTAAAAAACGCGATCGGGCGCTCAAAAACTTCATCATCTTTTTGCAGTAACACTGCGGCGATAGTATGTTGAGAAGCAAATGAGAAGATGAGGAAATCCTTCAAGTAATCTGGGCTTGTTAACACAGGTGCCTCGCTGATAACTTTTTTAATACGTTCGAATGATGCTTTAGCCTCGGTGGTCAAATTTACTCTGCTATCTTTCTTTAGTATTCCTGTGATCAATTTAACAATCTCAACGAAATTTGGTATAAACCTTTGTAAAAAATTTATTGTACCCAAGAAAGCTTGAATTTCTTTAACGTTTCTAGGAATACTGATAGTTTGTATCGCTTCAACTCTCTTAGGATCAATCTTGATTCCATCTTTAAATACGATATTCCCAAGAAGCTTACCTTCCCGCATGGCAAAATGTGATTTCTTTGGGTTCAAAGATAGACCATACCTGCGGCATTTTTCGAAAGTCTGTTTTAAATGGATCAAATGTTCTTCATCGGTTTTAGAAAAAACCGTTAAATCATCAAGGTAGATTACTATGAACTTATCTCTTTCTCCAACAAAAGCGATGTCCATGGCACGCTGGAAGGTAGCCCCTGCATTCATTAAACCAAAAGGCATTTTATCATACATGAATGTACCCCATGGCGTAGTGAAAGCGGTTTTTTCTCTATCTTGCTCGTTCATGGCTATTT
>JZKD02S2257153.1:225300-254560 GCA_000966675.3 Picea glauca | reverse complement strand
TTATTGTTTTCTTTCTAACCTTTTGCATTACAGCTGTCATGACTAGAAGAGCCCAACTAGGCATGTAAGTGCTCACTTTTTGCTCACACATTGACGAAAAGAGCACGAACACTCTCCATTATAGTTTTGGGCATAACATTATGTGAAGCCCCGGAGTCTAACATGCAGTTGTGCAGTAACTGATCATGTATATTCAGGGTGATATAGAAAGGAGCGATGTTGTCTTTGAATCCCTCAAAATGAGGACCAAAGGTGATGTTAGGTATGTCATCTTCTAGGTTGATAATGTCGGAGTGACTTTCTAGCTCATAAACACCCATCACTTTGGCAATTTGCTTCCGATAAGTGGGGTTTTTTGCTAGTTCTACCAAAGGAATCGGTATCTTAATTTTATTTAATTCATTTTAAAAATTGTAATATGTATTGGTCTTGTCAGCTTCTTTGGTTAAGACTTCCAGGTTTTCTTTTTCCAACTTGTTTGTCTGGATCACTTTGTCGCTCGTGACCTTAGTCGCAGAAGTAACTCGGTCTATCGGCCCAGATTCCTTTGCTTGGGTTTCAACTTTTTTCACTACAGACTCTTTAGTCTTTGTCATTTTGACGTTATTGCTGGGTAACAATGTATCTTCCAAAGGAGGTTCTTGAGGTTGACCCCTTGGCAGGATTTTCTTAGGTGTGTCAGTTGAGGTAGGATTATTTTTTGACCTCAGATTGTATCTGGGTTGAAAATCAGCCGCTATCATCTCTGTTTCTGGTTGAGATAAGCAGAGGTCAGTATGATCACCTTCATCTTCTTTATTAAACGGTTGAGGAGTGTTTAAGTATTTCTCATAGTCTTCCCTAGTCAGAAATGACTGCGAACACTCATCACCAAAACATGCAACTTCATCTTTCGAATCTCCGAAATCTTGGAGGTCACTTGCTCCTATAAAATTTTCGTTTTTTAGTGGAACTTGTATTTTTTGATCTTCATTCTTTATTTGCCTCTGTTGATTTTGGGGATTTAGGTTTCTCCTGAAGTCCCTTTTGTTAGAAGAATCAGATTTAGCTTGATCCAACTCCATCCTAGATATTTTGTTAGACAAATCTTTAATTATTCGAGCCATATCATCCACTCTGTCGTCAATGTATTTATTTGACCCAGAAGGACCTGCTGGTTCCCTATAGTGTCTATTATCACGGTTGGTTGTTTCTGCTTTAGCCTTCAATTTACCTGAAGCCATCATATTAGATTCTATTTCGACAACATCGTCTTGCATTCTATTTAGGGTAGCTCCTCTCCTTTCTCGCAAAAGCAATGCAAAATCAGGTTCGAAATATCCCACAAAGGTTACTTTGGCTGAGGGTTCGGAAGGTTTAACAACGGCTGGAATTTTATTATACAGTTTGTTAAATCTCAAAATAAATTCCATAACTATTTCTGAGTTCTTTTTCTTTAACGATCCAAACTCGGTAAGGTAGTATAAGTGATCCTTTCGCTCTCCCCATTGCTTGAGGAAAGCGTCTTCCAAGGCGTTATATGTCCGAATAGACGCTGCAGGAAGACTCCGAAACCAAGTTCGAACCTTTCCTTCGAAGGTTTGGACAAGTAATCTTGAATAGAGGTCCTCATGCTCAATACCACATATGTCTGCGAATTGGTCAAATAAGTTTATATGCTCGGCTACGGTTAGATCTCCCTCCCCGGTGAACTTAGGAAGATTTTTGATGTAGTTATCAGGTAAATCATGGAGGGGAATGGGTAAAACCAGGGGAGCATATCTCACTGCTACTTTTGCAAATACTCCGAGAGGAGGAACATTTGGTTGTCCTTCACCTCCCCCTCCGACGCCTGCCATTGACTTGGGAGTAGAAAATGGGGGTGTAACACACTTTTTTGAATCAGGTGAAACTGGGAAGTTCTGATGAAGAAAGGATGGTATGTCAAAAGATAACGATCTTTCCAAAGGACCTTTTCCCTTGTTTATAGATGGGAAAGTTTGATGTGGCTCACTCCTAAATTCTAAGTAGTCTGTTTCCAGATCTTTGGTATCAGACAGAGGGCTGAAGGAAGTAAGAGGTTTTGAAAGGCATTTAGTATTTACAAGTGGGTTTTTGGGTTTATTAATTGAAGCAGTTGCCTCAAACGAGGCTCTCGCTCTTAAAAATTTTTCAGGATTATTAACAGGCGTAATCGGCTTGCCATCCGGGTTCTGTCTGGTATGCCTTCTACCAGACGCCAGTTTGTGTGTTAGTGGAGTCGCCAAGTGAAAGATTTTTAAAAATGCTTAAACTGTGTGCACTCTATGTTCACTATCAAAGAGTAACACTATCAACGAAATAATTTGTCGTTTTCCCAGGGAAAATATTTTGTAACTTCATTCCCCGACAACGGCACCAGAAAGATGTTGTTCCTGAGTCTGTACTTAAGGCTCAAAAGTATAGTGTCAAGGCATCCGAAAGTATGAAAGGTTGATAAAGGATTATACTAACCTTCGGTATAGGAAACTTAATGGAGGTTTCTACATTCTCGCTGCCTAGCTTCCCACTGTTCCTGAATAGTAATATCTTGTTCAATGGCTGCCCATGAACGTTCTAATCCTTCCCGGGTGGTCGCAGTTTTAAGGATTGTGTCGAAGAGATTTAAAGCGATATGAATTTGGTTAGATAATCCGAGTGGAATATTGGGTTGAGTTGCTGCAGGGACAGTCATTTGAGGAACAGTACCAATATGGAAATGATTTAACGAGAGAGATTTTATTTGCTGTTTCAATTCGAACGAAGTAAAGAGAAACCTTTGCTTAAAAAATGAAATAAGAATGCAAACTGAAGGCCCTTTCTTGTAACTGTATTGTTTTTGATAAAAATAACGTGAGATGGGGGAAAACATTTAGCTGTAGATGACGCGAAGTTCCTGTCAGTGGAAAAATCACGTATACACAGATGAAGAAATTGACATAAACAAAATTGACCTAGTGTAAATAAACATAAAATTCTGTAAGTGTAAATTGGTCTTACACCCGCTGATAGCTGGTGCAGAGGAAAGACAAGAGACAATTACAGAAAAGATGCAAACCTTTCACCATAGTAGTGGTCGTACTAAATTACAGTGATACACGTCAATTATGTAGAGAAAAATGAAAAGAAACATTGAACATGACGAAACAAACTTGCAACACAGTCGTGACAGAATCGGGAATCTTCAAATTGCTTGTATTAACTCCTTTAATGCCAAAAACTCTCTTACAGTTAGTACCAAAAAGTCCAGCCTTTTGTTCTTCTTTTTGTGATCTATTTATAAAAGATTGGCCTTTCGGTTCCAAAAAGTGAAATTACTCCATCTGTCCCTATCCATTTTTCAAAAAGGTACCAGGTGCTTGTTTTTGCTTAGATTTAATACATATGATACATTTGTCCCAAAAAATGAAATACAAGCTGTGAAGGTTTTGCATTGATAGCTGGGGGGGAACGAGATAACTCCATTTCACCTATTCTATCTTCAAGAAGTGCTAGGTGCCTGTCCTCGCATGGATTCAGTGTACATGATACACTTGTCCACAAAATAGGTCACAAGCTATGAAGGCTTGGCCTGACAGCGGGCTTCGGAAAGGTAACACTCTCGGGCCAACTGTGGAAGCTTATCATTTATTTGTATATCAACGAGTTCAAGGGCACCAAGTTGTGCACTAGGCTGAATCAAATGTTTGTAGATTTGAGCTGGGTCTACCCTGTCCATCTTGGAGATTTCCGATGAACTTCTCTCATTCTCCTCCTTTATGTCGAGAGAAATATGATCTATATTTATCTGCCTTAGCGCCTCTGTGTCAGCTCCAATTTCTATCCCCAACTGCTCACCATTTATGTTATTGACGGTCTCTTCTAATGAATTTGCCACTTTTTGAGCCTGCTCTTTGCCTAAAGTAATATCTTGTTCCCAATTCTTTAACAAGATAATACCCCTGGCTTGTTCGGCAATGGTAAGCCCAGGAGGCCCTGAAAACCTGTTGTTGGTTGCTATCACTGCCTCTTGGAAAGCGACCCGAGAAACTTCTGCGTTCCTTTCTTTGTTAATCAGATTCTCAGAGATTCGCTATATAATCAAGCAATCTTCTCGAATCTCTCCTACTTTGTTTAGTAGGCTCTGTTGAGCAGAGGAGATCCTGCTTCGAATATCAGTCGCTCGAGATTTAACGATCTCAATGTCAACCGCTTTGCTTTCTGTGACCTTCAACTGAGTCTGCAGCTGTGTAATCGTATCCCTCTGCTGGCCTGATTGTACCCGACCATCTCAGATCGTAGAATTTTCTTGTTCCAATTTGGTCTTGAGGACTTCAATTTCTTTCTTGTCGGCCAATCGGGCCAACTCGATTTCTCCGCTTGCTTGACTTTTAGCACTTTCTGCTGCTGAAGTCACCCTAGCCTCAAGAGTCTTGATCAGGCGATTTTTTTCTTTGAGCTGCTTCTTTAGCATTTCGACCGAGAATTGATTTGCCATCGCATACGCTCCTAGCATTCCTGCAATTTCCATGGCAAATTCATCCTTATTTTTATTCATCCCATCGGTCATCACTTTGAATTTTTTACTAGTGAACTCTCCCTCTTGGAAAAATTCTCGCTTTACTACAACTTTCCTCTTTTTTTCAAAAAAGAATTCATTAGGAGGGAGTTCCTCTGCCCTTATAGGCCTCAGTTCTTCACCAAAAATCCATCCTTCCTATACGTTTCCTTGCGTTGACTGCAAAGGGGTGATAGAGGTGATGGGTGCCCTGATTTGCTTCATCGTTTTCCCTGGTGTGCTGAGTTGATCTTGCTCTTTCAGGGGATCAGAGGTCTTAGTCCCTGCCTCCGGATTCTGAGTTTTCGGTGTGTCTGTGTCTTTTATTTACACCTCAGGACTATGCTCCTTGGGAGGATCATTAATCTCTTTTTCTATTTCGCGATTCTCTTCTCACTCATGACTCTTCTCCTTTCCTGGATTTTTCTCCTGCTCAGGATTTTTCCCTGTTTCGAGATTCTTCTCCTGCTCAGAATTCTTCTCATGCTCCCCTACCTGACGTTTTTCGGGGTTAGAGGTTTTCCCCTCAGAAATTTCAGCCTCTTTATCTTTATTCTTGGAAATTCCCAAACCTCCCAGCACCACGGGGAGACATCGTTTCCTATGCTCCTGAAACTTTAAAACTGAGGCCCTTTCCTCGGGTGCTAGGGATCTGATTCGAAATTGCACCTCTGAATAAGACCTCTCCCCTCGGAAAACATCATCCGAGGGAGAACATTCATGCTCGAACCTCTTCAATCCACAATTTCCCAAATGAGTGCTTACGATCCCCTGAGGATCATGCTTCTTGTACTCGATAGAGACTAAGCTCAAGTCTTCTATGGCTGCAGCTTCAGCMTTAGCATGTCCAAAATCTAATAAGGAATAGGAATTTAGCCGAATAGGGAAAAATGGCCATACCTTCTTTGATGATGCTTTGAGCTCTTTGCTCACTCCACCGATTACTGTTTGTCGAGCAATTTCGCGACAAGCTAGATTGTCGGGGATGAATAGTGGTAGTGCCAGAGGAGGAACATCAGCTCCAAATACTCTCAAATAGGAGAATTCCTCTTCCACATACCAGTCCGCGACATGACTCAGATTCTCAGCAATGCCATCCGAGATGCGGGGTGGTAAAAGACCAAGAATGGCGATGTGCAGTGGCACCATCACCCAGTTAAAAATATCATAGATAAACTTGTTCACGTTATTTTCCCATAGATTATCGTGGTACTCATGAATAGTCTTCTCTTGGGTTGGACTCCAAGCCCAATTCATCAAAGGAAAAGGCATCATGGAGCATATCGCATCCATGATATATGCAGACATGAAGAATCCAGATGGTTTCCCAGCTGCCTTCTGCTCTCGGTACTCGGTGACCCTGTTGAACAAATTATCGGAGAGCATTTTTGCCCAATTGAATGAGGAACCTTCTGCTACCCGAAATATGAGAGGTACCCACTGGACGTAAAAATGCGCGGTATCCTCCCAGCCGAAAAGCCGACAAGTCATCATCGTCACATACATATAGTTTGGCTCCAACGAAGAAATCGAATACACACCCTTGACGTTCACTCTGAATGTCAAGGAACGAGACACCCAATCCTTTATCAAGCCTGGCATGGTTTTGTCAAATTCTTCGCACTCCTTCTTTTTGAAATCCGCCAGGAATTCTTTGCCATATGTGTATTCATAGGTTGGTGAGAGCTTATACATAGACTGGATATGTTCGGGCCTAAAAGTCCCAATCATGGCTTGTCAGTCATTTAAGATAGTTCTGGAAGGCAGGTCGACGTGATCCAATGCCCATCGGATCATGTCATAGTATGGGAGCAACCGAGGTCTGGTTGCAACCAGGTGCATTCCCGACTGAACAATCGTCTTGTACTTAGTGTTCAGGTCATCCTTCACAATATCATAGTTATAGTCATCAGAGTCTGAACAATTTACCAAATTGGATTGCAGGACATCTGAAATAGATGACCAGGTGGATACTGAGTTGCTCGTCCGGGGCGAAGTATCTGAGACATTGTTCGGACCCTGTGTCGCAACCTCGACGTTTTCTTTCGCCGCTCTCCTTGGTGCCATAGCTGAAGCTTGCTGTTTTTCTCTTCTGCAGTAAACCTGTGTATACATGCGGAAATGAGTATCCTCAGGGAAAGGTGAGCTCTATGCGTTAATAATAAAATAAAATAAAATAAAACGAAATCTCGTATATATTTGAAAATCATGTACCTTTGACATAAGTCTGTCAAATCGCGAATAAAACCAAATTTATTGAAAAAATCTGATCTTATTTTCTTCGTGGATTTACCATAATTTCTCATAAATGTCATGAATATTGTGTGGCTTGACAGGTACTCGGGTTATGGAGAGTAAATAAATAAATACCTCGTGAAGTGTGCCAACCTTGAAGCACGAGACGTATTCCGTTTAATTTTAAAGTATCACAAATCTTATCGACTTAAAAAACTTCCTCGCCTTTCGTTGCATCGCAAACTTTGTTTTCGTGTTTTGACCTTTTAACTCGCGATACTGCGAAGGCCGATTTTAATGTAATCAATGGAAATCGTGATTGGCGGATCCTTAATGATATGATTAACTTAATCGCCATATCGTGACTCTGGAATTTGAAGACAAATTTTTAGGAGAATGATATGCTGAGTCGCGATATCGCGATGCGACGATAATTAGGCTCGAAAAGGTTTTACCACGGTTGATGCCTTAGGTGGAAAATTTGAAAAACGAGTTCGTAGTTTCGCGACTCGGGACTTGAGAAATAAAAAATCAAAGTGTCCGACTTGCGATATCCGAAAAAAAAAAAAAAAGGCAAACATATTAGCGAAAAAGCATTGCCATTCACGGGACAAGATTTCAGAGCTTTATGATTTTGGAAGGAAAAGAAAAGCTGTTTTAGATCTCAAGTATCAAAAATTGAAGGTTTTGAGAGAGGTGAAAAACAAGGGCGGCTCCAACACCATGTATCACAATACTTTCCTTTTTGATTCATCATAAACCAAAGCAGTGATAAGTTAAGCACAACACTAACATGAATTAGAAAATGTATTGTATTATTGGAAATTGTAAGGTCTAGCTCATGGAGGTGGGTGGGAGGGAAAAAGTGGTGCCAAGTCATTCTCTTAGGAAATTTATTAGTCCATATCAGAAAGGGACTGTGAAAAGTCAAAGGTTCAAAAGATTGACACAAAGATTCTGAAGGATGGCTACCTCAGACGTCTTCACAATCTGAGGCCTGGGAAGGGATTAGAAAGAACCTAAGGGATGACCGACAATTATTTAAGGGGGAGCTGGAAGACTATAATAATAAGCTTCTTATTAATGTGCCCAACCTTCCCCTAAATTCTAAAAGGAGGTTTTTCCCTATAGAAGACTTGGGATAAGGGACATGTTTCCAAACCATACCTTTAGTGACATAGCGAGGTAAAGTAATCAAAGGTAGGTGGAAAATCCTATCACAAGTATCCTTCTTCAGGAAAGCAACTTCCTCACTCTTATCAAGGTCTAAGCACAATGATGGTTGATAATTTTCTTCATAGAATAAATCCAATTTCTCAAAGGAACAATCATCAAAGTCCTCAAGGCATGACCGAAAATTATTAGGAGAGCATAGCATCAGGTCATCCTTGGGTGTCTGAAAATATTTTGTAATCATGTCATGTCCTTGTTTCCAAATGTCAAATTTATTAGTAACTTCATGTGATAATGGAAAAGGAAACTTTTTGACATGACCCACAATGTTGTAAATGGGATCGCCATCATATCCAATCACATCCAAATTACACTTCCCGACATGTATGGACTCTTCAATATTATCAACAAAATCATCATCTTCATTATAGAATGAAGGGGTAAAAACATCCAACAATTCTTCACTTTCCACATCATAAGAATAAGAATCATTAAAAATTTGGAAAGGGAAATGACTCACCTTTCTTACTTCTTCTTGTGCAAGAGCTTCAAGTATTTGGATAAATTCATCAAATGGAAGACTTTCTTCTACATATTCAACTTTATAAGAAGGAGTTTCTTTATTGTTCAAATGTTCCCTTTCTTCTTCCCTCTCTAAATCATAAAATAAGTAATTATCAAGAACCTAAAAAGGAAAGTGACTAACCTCATCCTCTTCTTCTTGTGTAGGAGGAATAGGCTCGTGGATGGCTTCATTAGAGGGAGGAGCACATATCGATACTTCATCATCATCTTTGATATGTCCAAGCGCTCTCTCTTTAACCATATCTTCGTTATCTTCGGTAGAAGCATGAGTAAATTCTTTCCCTTCCTCATGGGATTGGAGAACCTCATTATGATCGCTCTCCTCAACCTCCTGTTGGTTGATGACTTGTTCCCTTCTTTCAAAGATATCAAGGGAAAGTTATCTCTCTAGAATAAGGGTATCTGGGGTACCTTTGGGGTCATCAACTTTGGTTCTTAGAGAGAATATGTGTTTTCTTTTGGATAAAGAGATATTCTCCTTGATTTGCATGGCCATGCAATAGGCATCATCGATTGTTTTGGCCCCTTTTTCATTAAGGAAGAGCCCTAAATGCACTAAGAATGCATTGGTATAGAGATTCATGAGGTATTTGTCTTGAGGATGATGGATTCTAGGAATATGATATAGCAAGTTCTCAAACCTATCCTGGAATTCCCTAACAGTCTCATTCTCAGTTTGTTTTATATAGTTGAGTCTTTTCAGTAATGTTTGGATATCTTCCAATTTAATACCCCATCTTTTGACAAAGGTTTCTTCTAATTAGTCCATAGATGTGATGCGACCATCAAGGAGATTGTCATACCATTTCCTAGCATTTCCATGAAGAGTGGTAGAGAAAGGTTTCATTGCCAAATCTTTAGCATCATCACTGATAAGATGGAGCTGAAAGAAAGCCCAAAAATCACCCATGTGATAGTCAGCTCTCTTCCCATCACTACTAGTGAATCTAGGGAGCCATTTATCGTACTTCGGGGGCATTTGTCGAGGGTATCCTAGTATTTTAATCATGTCTAAAGGTTTGAAGTTTCCCAGGTCCCATTGAGAAGTCATGGTTGGTTTTTTCATTAGTGGAGTCACTAGACAATTTTCTCGAAACTATCAAAGAGATGAGAGGATCACCCTCAGTGGATTTTCCAGGTAATCTTTGCAAAGTAAAGGATTTTGAGGAAAGGATTACCGAAAAGTGTCTTCTTAGAGGAGAATTGACTCAGTGTTCCCCCACAATGACACCAAAATGTTATCGCGTGATTTGTAATTATTACAAAGGAAAATATTAACGGAAAGAAAATTGGCGTAACATGAGGTTATCCTATCATTGTCACCTCAACATGATACCTCTTTCTATTTAGGGTTGATGGCCCAGGGAAGACATTCTTGGTGACCTGGGGGTTTGAGAAGGAAAATGTTAAAGTGTCTATTAAAGTATTCCCTCTCACAAGTCACACTGATCAGAAAGTCCCAAGGTTTCAACCAATGAAGTAATAAAGTGCTTAGATGTACCTGCCCAGAACAAAGCAACAATTAAAATATATCTTTTGCAAGTACAACTTGCTGTTAGTACTTCATAAAACCACAAACTTATCAATAAAATAAATAGTTGATGTGTGATGAAGCAAACATAATTTTATAACAACAATGTTTATAAGATGATATCTTCACAATAAATTCCTTGAAAGAGAGCTTTACAATGCCCCAAAATAATCACCCATTAATAACAAAGTACTAGAATTTGTTAGAAGCTAATTAGGTAGTGTATCAATCAACTTCACAATTGCGTTTAGGTGCTTTTAATGCTGTGATAGATGGTTGTAGCTTACTTTTTAAACAAAAACAAGTAGGTTAATATATTAGTCTATTCTAGGGTTATGAAGAGTTAGTAGAGAGATTAAGGTAAAGGTTTTGAGAGTAGTTTTTATCAATCACTCAAGTGCAAGGCTTAGATCAATGCTTTTTAGGGTAAATGGAGTCTCTTTTAGCAACGACTATCTTGAAGGAACAAATTGATAATAAAAGAGTTAGTGACAAGAAGGTTAATGATTGAAGTGTTGGTATCCCAAGGCTTCAATCACTATACCTTAGGGGGAAAATGGTCGCTAGGAAGTAGGTAATCCTATGCCCTAGTAGTTTTCCTCCTTATTTAGCTCAAAGATGAAGTAGATGATGGCTAGATGAAGCAAAATATGTTAGGGTGTTGCAATGGCAAGGCCCTTAGCACAAAGCTTCAAGAAAATAGGGTTCTACCATAATATAGTAGGTGAAAGTTATTAAGTCAAGAACAATAACATGTGCTTTAGCCTCCTAGGGTTTTAAGCTAGCAATTTCATAATCTTAGAATAAATGAAAGATAAATACACCATAACCATTCAATGAAAAAGAATTGCAGAAAATTTGCTTACATTCACCAAGAATCATCTAGCAATAGGCCTAATTGAAAACTTCCACCAAGAAAAATGCTAGAACACACCAAAAATAACCTCCTTCAAGAAGTCTACACTAAATTTCAGCCAGGAAACCCTAATTAGGGCACAAATTTCAGACCTCACTTAAGTGTGAGTGAAAGATGATGAAAAATAAGAGAGATTATTCCCTTATTTATACAATACAAATGACCTTTAATTTACAAATTAGGTCAAAAAGGCCGACATGGCCAGTTTACATGTAATATCCAGTTTTTACATAAAAATGACAAATTAAACCCTAAATCAAGCAGAAAAGGTGACATCATGCACCTTTAGGGTGACATTAGGTTCTCTGGTGAAATGTTGGCCTCTAGGAGAAAAACGTTAGGCCTCCCAAGGCCTCTGGATCAAGCCACACATGCCCCTTGGCACACAACTGCCTCCAAAGTGTCCATAAAACATTGGGTGACATCAAGGGTCATAGAGGTGATGTCATAGGTCTTCCAAGGAAAACATCATAATGGGAGGGAAAGACCCCCCTGGGTCCAGACCCACAAGGTTGTCTATAGTGAAATTTCCTCCTCTCTCTCTGGTGCAATCCTCTAACATGTGTCTACCCCTGGTTGGGGTCTCAACATCCATTTGGTGGGAATTTATCCCTATGGAGGTCTGAAATAATCATCTCCCCATGTGTACTTGTCTGTCGGGTGTGGCCTTGCAACAACAACAAGTATGCCCTCTATTGGCTCATAAGTCACATGGATCTTAACAATGTCAATCACATATAATAATCAAGTTATCTAAATATGTGCATAAAACCCCCCTTTCCTAGAGAAGTTCTCAAAGACGTTATTCTATTCTACAAGATAGGTTTGGAGAAGACGCGAGGAGGTCCCACTAGGCTAATTCACATTGGACATGGGACATTTCCAGTTGAAGACAAATCCATGCCATGTAAGTGGATGAGGTGGTGAGGGATGTTTGAGCAATGGGTGCAATGATGACATGGGAATGTATGGCTTACCTGTGGGTGCCTCTGAATAGGGTGAGCTGCACCTTGTCATGGATGCAAATGTTTCCAAGCCCATTCAATGCCTTTAATATTTTTATCTTATTACTTTTTCTTTCAAGAGACTAGTTAGGGGACATTTTCCTGGTGTGGTGACTAGTGGTGACAATGTTACCCACAAGAATTTCACAGAGATGAGAAGGATGGCTCATGATGAGACCCCTTTCTCTTGGTTATGTCACCAAGAGGCACTACCCTGGCTAGTTACCAACTGAATGGTAGTGGCATACCCGTACATGCCCATGGACCTAATAGGCTGGCTCATGATGAGACCGCCTATCCTCCAGCTAGGTCTTGATTTTATTGTTATGGCTCTCTCTATTTCTTGCTGAGAAGCCTTTTATTACTTTCTCGGGGATCCTTGGGTGAAGAATCTGGAGGTTTTGTTCTTTTGGTTTTTATCTTTTTCCACCTACTTTTAACCTCTGGGCCTTTAGCCCCTTCTTCCCACAAGGTAAGGTACAACCCTTTACTAGCTTTGAAAAACCAATGCCCAAACCAATGTAGAGGATGGATGAGAGGTAAAAAGATGAAAAGTGATAAGTATGGTGGAAATAGACTATGAAATTTCATGTACCCACCCAATGGAAACTCAAACCCTATGGAAACCAAATTGCTAGGGAATCCTGTCAGTCGCCCCAGGTGTGGACAAGTGGAAAGGCATAAGGTCCAAACACATGTAAGAAGTTAAAAGAATTAAATGCACATATTCAAATTTTTTGAGAATTAGAGTGACAGATACCATGATACCCAGACTGATTACCTCATGGAGCAAGACCCACTATTGCTGAAGGACCATGCCGATGGGATAAATGATGCTACTGCTGACAATATGGAGGCACTGAATAAGGATGGGCCCTCCAGGGCCAGGCTCAAGTCAATATGGCTCTCGGTTTTCTAGGTATAGGATCTGTGGGCCTCGAGACATAATCTCCTTAGTTACCCCTAAGTTATAGGATAAAATCTAACTCCAACTCGAGGACATGTGCTCAACGTAGAGCACATGAGAACCTCAACATCTCTGGCATGACTTGTGACCTGATTGATCTCAACAAAATATCATTAGTAATCATTTGGGGTGGTGATATCACCCCTAGCTCATATATGGTACACACAATGAAAGTAAGCAAGCATATATACAAATGGAAATACGACTACTCTAGCATGACGTGTTGATGGTATACACAATGGATGCAAATTCCTACCTACTTACCTCTACTTACTTGTTCATTGAATGCTAGGTGTAGTCAAATAGCTAATGAAACCATCCTAGCAATCTCTCAGAATACTTGCCTTTCTGCTTCATCATAAACCAAAGCAGTGATAAGTTAAGCACAAAAATAACATGAGTTAGAAAATGTATTGTATTTTTGGAAATCATAAGGTCTATCTCATGGAGGCGGGTGGGACGTAAAAAGTGGTGCCAAGTCATATTCTCAGGAAAGTGCTCAGTCCATCTTAGATAGTGATCATGAAAAGTCAAAGGTTCAAAATACTGATTCAAAGAGTTTGAAGGCTAGCTACCTCGGACGTCTTCACAATCTGAGGCTTGGGAAGGGATCAACAAGAACATAAGGATGACCGACAATTCCTTAAGGGGGAGCTGGAAGAATGTGATAATAAGATTCTTCTTAATGTACCCAACCTTCCCCTAATTCCAAAAGGAGATTTTTTCCTATAGAAGACTTGGGATAAGGGACATGTTTCCAAACCATACCTTTAGTGACATAGCGAGGTAAAGTAATCAAAGGGAGGTGGAAAATATAATCACAAGTATCCTTCTTCAGGCAAGCAAATTCCTCACTGTTATCAAGGTCTGAGCACAACGACGGTTGATAATTTTCCTCATAGAATAAATCCAAGTGCTCAAAGGAACAATCATCAAAGTCCTCAAGGTATGACTGAAAATTATTAGGAGAGCATAACATCAGGTCATCCTTGGGTGTTTGAAAAAAAATTGTAATCATGTCATGTCCTTGTTGCAAAATGTCAAATTTATTAGTAACTTCATGTGATAATGGTAAAGGAAACATTTGGACATGACCCTCAATGTCTTAAATGGGATCCCCATCATATATAATCACATCCCAATTATGCTTCCCAACATGGATGAACTCTTCAATATTATCAACAAAATCATCATCTTCATTATAGTATGAAGGGGTAAAAACATCCAACACTTCTTCACTTTCCACATCATAAGAATAAGAATCATTAAAATTTTGGAAGGGTAAAAAACTCACCTTTCTTACTTCTTCTTGTGCAAGAGCTTCAAGTATTTGGATAAATTCATTAAATGGAAGACTTGCTTTTACATCTTCAATTTTATAAGAAGGAGGGTATGTCTTGTTCAAAGGTTTCCTTTCTTCTTCCCTCTCTAAATCATAAAATAAGGAATTATCAAAAACCTAAAAAGGAAACTGACTAACCTCATCCTCTTCTTCTTGTGTAGGAGGAATATGCTCATGGATGGATTCATTAGAGGGGGAATCAAATATCGATACTTCATCATTGTGTTTGATATCTCTAGGCTCTCACTCTTTAACCATATCTTCATTATCTTCGGTAGAAGCATGAGTAAATTCTTTCCCTTCCTCATGGGATTGGACAACCTCATTAGGATCTCTCTCCTCAACCTCTTGTTTGTTGTTGACATGTTCCCTTCTTTTAAATATATCAAGGGAAACTAATCTCTCTAGACTAAGGGTATCTGGGGTACCTTTGGGGTCATCAACTTTGGTTCCTAAAGAGAATATGTGTTTTCTTTTGGATAAAGAGATATTCTCCTCGATTTTCATGGCCATGTAATAGGCATCATCGATTGTTTTTGGAACCTTTTTATTGAGGAGGAACCCTAAATGCACTAAGAGTGAATTGGTATAGAGATACACGAGGTATTTGTCTCGAGGATGATGAATCCTAGGAACTTGATATAGCAAGTTCTCAAACCTATCCTAGAATTCCCTGCCAGTCTCATTCTCAGTTTGTTTTATATAGTCGAGTCTTTTCAGTAACGTTTGGATATATTCCAATTTAATACCCCATCTTTTGAGAAAGGTTTCTTCTAACGGGTCCATCGATGTGATGCAAGCATTAGGGATATTGTCATACCATTTTCTAGCATTGCCATGAAAAGTGGCAAAGAAAATTTCCATTACCAAATCTTCAACATCATCACTCATAGGATGGAGTTGAAAGAAAGCCTGAAAATCACCCATGTGATAGTCGACTCTCTCCCCATCACTACCAGTGAATCAAGGGAGCCATTTATCATACTTCGGGGGCATTTTTCAAGAGTATCCTGAGATTTTACTCATGTCTAAAGGTTTGAAGTTTCCCATGTCCCATTGAGAAGTCATGGTTGGTTTTTTCATTAGTGGAGTCGCTAGATAATTTTCTTGAAACTATCAAAGGGATGAAGGGATCACCTTCAGTGGAGTTGCCAGGTAAGCTTTGCAAAGTAAATGATTTTGAGGAAAGGATTACCGAAAAGTGTCATCTTTGAGGAGAATCGACTCAGTGTTCCCTGACGATGATGCCAAAAATTTATCGCGCGATTTGTACTTATTACAAAGTAAAAGGTTAAGGGAAAACAAATTGGCATAACAGGAGGTTATCCTATCATTGTCACCTCAACAAGATACCTCTTTCTATTTAGGGTTGATGGCCTAGGGGAGACGTTCTCGGTGACCTGGGGGTTTGAGAAGGAAAAGCTTAAAGTGTCTATTAAAGTATCCTCTCTCACAAGTCACATTGATCAGAAAGTCCCAAGGTTTTAACCAATGAAGTAATAAAGGGCTTATATGTACTTGCCCAGAACAAAGGAACAAGAAAGAGATATATTTTATAAGTACAACTTGTTGTTAGTACTTCATAAAACCATGGAATTATCAATAAAAGCAATAGTTGGTGTGTGATGAAGCAAATTGAATTTTTTAACAACAATGTTTATAAGATGATAACTTCACAATAATTGCCTTGAAAGAACTTCACAATGCACCAAAATAATCACTCATTAATAGAAAAGTACTAGAATTTGTTATAAGCTAATTATGCAATGTATAAATCAACTTTACAATTACTTTTAGGTGCTTTTAATGCTGCAATAAATGGTTGTATCTTAATTTAAAAAAAAAAACAAGTAGGTTAGTAGATTAGTCTATTCTAGGGTTAGGAAGAGTTAGTAGAGAGATTAAGGTAAAGGTTTTGAGAGTAGTTTTTATCAATCACTCAAGCGCAAGGAATAGATAAGTGCTTTTTAGGGTAAATGGAGTCTCTTTTAGCAACAACTATCTTGAAGGAAAAAAATGATAATAAGAGAGATAGTGACAAGAAGGTTAATGATTAAAGTTTTGGTATCCCAAGGCTTCAATCACAAGACCTTAGGGGGGAAATGGCCGCTAGGAGGTAGGTAACCCTAGGCCCTAGTGGTTTTCCTCCTTCTTTAGCTCAAAGATGAAGTATATGATGACTAGATGAAGAAAAAGATGCTAGGGTGTTGCAATGGAAAGACCCTTAGCACAAAGCTTCAAGAAAATAGGGTTTCTAGCATAATCTAGTAGGTGAAAGTTATTAAGGAAAGAACAATAACATATGCTTTAGCCTCCTAGGGTTTTAAGCTAGCAATTTCATAATCTTAGAATAAATGCAAGATAAATACACTATAACCATTCAATGAAGAAGAATTGTAGAAAATTTACTTACATTCACCAAGAATCATCTAGCAATAGGCATATTTGAACACTTTCACCAAGAAAAATGCTAGAACACACCAAAAATAACCTCCTTCAAGAAGTTCGCACTAAATTTCAGCCAAGAAACCCTAATTAGAGTGCAAATTTCAGACCTCACTTAAGTGTGAGTGAAAGATGATGAAAAATAAGAAAGTTGTTTCCCTTATTTATACAATACAAATGACCTTTAATTTACAAATTACTTCAAAAAGGTCGACATGGCTAGTTTACATTTAATATCCAGTTTTTAAATAAAAATGACAAATTAAACCCTAAATCAAGTAGAAAAGGTGACGTCATGCCCCTTTAGGGTGACATTAGGCCTCTCTAGTGAAACGTTGGCCTCTAGAAGCAAAATGTTGGGCCTCCCAAGGCCTCTAGATCAAGCCACATGTGTCGCTTGGCACACAACTACCTCCAAAGTGTCCTTCAAATGCTGGGTGATGTCAAGGGTCACAGAGGTGATTTGATGGGCCTTCCAAGGACAACATCATAGTGGGAGGGAAATACTCACCTGGGTCTAGGCCTGCCAAGATGTCTTTGGTGGAATGTCCTCTCTCTCCGGTGCAAGCCTATGACATGTGTATGCCCCTAGTTGGGGTATCAACATCCATCTAGTGGGATTTTATCCCTATGGAGGTCCAAACTAATCATCTCCCCATGTGTACCTATCTGTCAGGTGTGGCACTGCAACAAGTTATCTAAATATGTGCATAAAACCCCCCTTTCCCAGACAAGTGCTCAAAAATGTTATGCTATTGTACAAGCCAGGTTTGGAGAGTATGTAATGAGTTCCTACTAGGATAATTCTCATTAGACGTGGGATGTTTCTAGGTGAATAAAAATCCAGGCCATGTAAGTGGATGAGGTGGTGAGGGATGTTTGAGCAATGGGTGCAGTGATGACAGGGGAATGTATGGATTACCTGTGGGTACCTCTGAAGAGGGTGAGCTACACCTTGTCATGGATGAAATTTTTTCCAAGCCCATTCAATGCCTTTTATATTTTTATCTTATTGCTTTTTCTTTCAAGAGACTAGTTAGGGGACACTGCCCTGGTGTGGTGACCAATGGTGACAATGTTACCCACAAGCATTTCATGGATATGAGAAGGCTGGCTCATGATGAGACCCCCTTTCTCTTGGCTATGCCACCAAGATCCACTACCCTAGCGTGGTGACCAACTGAATGGTAGTGTCATACCATTACATTCCCATGGACCTAATAGGCTGGCTCATGATGAAACCCCCTATCCTCCAACTAGGTCTTGATTTTATTATTATGGGTCCCTCTATTTCTTGTTGAGAAGCCTTTTATTGCTTTCTTGGAGATCCCTTGACGAAGCATATGAAGGTTTTGTTCTTTTGGATTTTATCTTTTTCCAACTACTTTTACTGTCTAGGCCTTTAGCCCCTTCTTCCCACAAGGTAAGGTACAACCTTTTTCTATCTTGGCAAACCCAATGCCTAAACCAATGTAGGGGATGGATGAGAGGGAAAAATATGAAAAGTGATAAGAATGGTGGGAATGTATGATGACCTTTCATGTACCCACCTAGTGGAAACTCAAACCCCATGGGAACCAACTTGCTAGGGCATATTGTCATTCCCCCCAGGTGTGGATAAGTGGAAAGGCATAAATTCCAAGTACACGTTAGATGTAAAAAGAATTAAATGCACATATTAAAATGTTTTGAGAATCGGAGTGACACATACCATGATACCCAGACTCATTACCTCATAGAGAAAGACTCACTGCTGTTGAAGGACCAGGACGATGGGATGGATGTTGCTGCTGCTGAAAAGGTGGAGATGTTGAAGAAGAAGGATGGGTCCTCCAGGGCCAGGCTCAAGTCAATATGGCTCTCAGTAATCCATGTCTAGGACCTGTGGGCCTCGAGACATAATCTCCTTAGTGATCCCTAGGTTAGGGGATAACAAGACCTAAACACCTAACTTATCATATAGGTAGAATAATATATTTCCATGTAATAAAGGCCGATACTAATTAATAAGGCCCATTTAATAAATATGAACAAGTCAATGTAAGAGGACCTAATAGAAGCTTCCACTTCTAGAAAGATCTTCATCTAGAATTTTTTTTAGAAGATAGAATTAGTATAACTAAGAGTAGAAGGTATGAGAGGGATTTGTCTTGAGAATTATTGTAATGGAGCTCTTCTCTACTAGAGGTTTCCCCCTCAAAGATGCAAGTGAACATTGTTTCCTATCAATAAAGGTATCATTTTGGTGTTGTGGCTCTATATATTCTATTATTCCACTACTATATTTATGTTCTTTGTTGTTATGCTGCTGGTATTCACTGCAATATTTTTGTTTTCTTCTATTATAATAGATCTGGTGCCTAACAGAGGTGGAGTGGTCCATATTGGAGAAAACTGTGCATACAAGATCACATAACGAGTAATATAAGAGAAGTTACGATGATGTTTGATGTTGGCATAGGGGCAGACCCAGAGTTCAACACTTAACAACACACCAAAAAAACCCTAACTACCGGCCCTTTCGACAACACCTGCGAAGCAAGCAAAGTCTCACCTGAGGTAGAAGGAGGGGGGGTTACATGACACATGTGTTTGTAACGGAGCTGGGACATAGATTTGTGATAACAACACTTCGCAGAATATTCTAGTAACACTTGGAAGGTGATATGCATTAGTTTCTTGGATTAATTAACACCGCAGGATTCAGTCAAAGATAGATTGACGCAGTAATAGTGAATGATCATATAACCTCAACACTTAGCATTATAAGTTAGATCTAGCATCCATTCATCCTGTTGGGCCCCTAAAACTCCCCCTAATTTTTTACAAAATTTAAAGGGCCTCCATTAGAATCTTGATAATTATGATGAGCTACAGAATCAACATTTTCAAATAGTTCCATACCTTGGCTTGCTTTGAGACAAACTTAATACATTCACTATGTTGAAATAATGTAACTGCGAAGAGAATTCTTATTATTATTGTTATTTTATTCATTGGATTAATCCCCATTATGGATTAATCATGTCGGTAATTGTATTAGGACCAAATCCCCTTTTGCGGATTGGTCATCGGACAATTATAATGGGTAGAATAAGAAGTCGTCCCCAACAGTTATTATTGAGACCCAAAATTAATTTAAAGGTGGGTTTACCCACCCAAAGTGAGAGGTCGGCCCTGCCAGTGAAACCCTCTCACACATGCCAGTCTTGTATATATAGGACGCTAGCGCCTCACTTTATCACACAACTCACTTGCTCATTCTCTTATGAGGCAAGCTGCAATTACCAGTTGGAGAGAGGAGAAGAAGAGTGACACATCTCTTGGGGAGGACTATCTGTATTGGTTTGATTTATCTCTTGAACATTGTATTAACTATTTATGATAAGGAAGTTTTTGCTAGTTTTTCTTCCCCTAAAGGGTTTCCCAGGATAAATGTTGTGTCTATTGTGAATGTGTATTTCTCAGTGATCTTGTTCTTATGATGCTCTTACTTATTGAAATGCAAATAACTATAATAATGGCATAAAAATTAACATGGTATCAGAGCCAACTTGAAGAAAGCATAATTTGCAAGAGGAAAAACGTCACTATTACCGTACCCAAAAATTAGGGTTTTGCAAAAGTGAATATTTTCAGCTCCCTAACCACCTAGAAAGCTGCACCCTCCCCCAAGGATCAATTTGGAACCTAGAGTGCACCTTTTCAGTGGCTGAATCTTTCGCAAAGTGAAACCCTAGTTTCACAAAAGTACCAGAAGTACTAGAAGTACCAGAAGTACTAGAAGTACCAGAAGCACCAGTCCAGAAATCTGCAGATCAGATTTGATGGGGTAAAAATTGGATTTTCTCAGATCTAAGGACACCAGGCTACTCGCCTCAGCCAAGCGCACCTCCTGGTAAGGTCAAAATTTGATTTTAAGCATTTTCAATTTTTGGTCATTTTCGTAGCCTCAAGTACAAGATGTCTGCAAGAATAAAGCTTGTTGAGAAACTAGAAGGTATAGACAACTTCCGTGCTAGGAAGTATAGGATCGGTCTGATCCTTGCAGAGAATGAACTAACAAAATTTATCAAAGAAGAAGTGGAGGAACCTGAAGATGCCATAGAGAAAGCGAAGCATCAGAAGGACTCAATCAGAGCTCAAAGAATCATTGTAGATTCAATCAAAGACCACCTGATCCCATATGTATCATCCAAGAAAACTCATAAGAAGATGTTTGACACTCTAAGAAAACTATATTAAGGAAAGAATGTCAATCGAAAGATGAATCTAAGATCTCAATTGAATAATACCAAGATGCAGAAAGGAGAAATGATTGAAGAATATTTCTCTCAAATCTCAGAAATAAAAGAACAGTTAAAAGCAATTGGAGACACCATCGACAAAGATGAATTTGTAATAACAACCCTAAATGGTCTCTTAAGACCTTGGGATGCTTTCATCCAGTTATTATGTGGCAGAAAGGAGAAACTACAGTTTGAAGGCCTATGGGAAGAATTCATCCAAGAAGAGATAAGGGTGGCCAACCATGAAGCACTAGTAGAAAGGGACGATGATCAAGCCCTAGCAACTCATACAAAAGGAGGAAGTAGGAAACCCTACTTCAAAAGGGAATCTCATAGAGAACCACAACCATCAAACAAATTCAACAACCAAGAATCTCATTCAAGAAATTTTCAGAAGAAAGGACAACTCAAGGGATGAGATCTCTCATCTATACAATGTTATCATTGTGATAATATGGGACACAAGGTGAATAATTGTCCATTCAGAAGAGAAGAATGCAAGAGGAAGCACAAAAGGCAACATGCTCACATAGCCGAAGATGAAGAACCACCTATTAAGATGATTAAGGACCATGTCTTGATCTTAGCTCTCTCAGGATCTGTATCACCTAGAGAGGATACATGGCTCATTGATAGTGGAGAATCAAAGCATATGATGGGTAAGAAAAATAATCTGTCTTGTATTTCAGAAAAGAAGTTTTCTTAGAAAGTAACTCTTGGAGATGATTATCAATATCCAATCAAGGGAATATGAGAATCAAACTACAAGCTAGATTCAGAAAACTCAATAACAATGAAGGACGTACTCTACGTACTAGGCCTAAAGAAGAACTTACTCTCCATATCACATTTAGACAAGAAAGGCTATAGAGTTGCCTTCATAGATGGAGAAGTTCTTATGTGGGCTAAGGGAGAAACCTTAAATGAAGCAATCTTCATCAAAAATGAAGAAAATGGCTTATATAAGCTAAAGGGTCACCCATAAACTGCCATGACCCATGCCATCGAAAACTCATGTGAACTTTGGAATAGAATATTGGCCCACATCAACTACAAGGCGCTACCATACATATGCAAAGCTGTCACAGGTTTACCAGAACTCAAGGTTGATCAGGAAGGCATATGCAATGGATGCGCGCAAGGGAAGAATATCAAGAACCCTTTTCCAAAGAGGGACAACAAAACATAAGGAACATTGGAACTCATCCATTCAGACGTGTGTGGCCCAATTCCATCATTGTCCATTAGCGGGTATGTATACTATGTATCATTTATTGATGATTATTCTCGTAAGGCCTGGATATATTTCTTAAAATCTAAAGATGAAGTATTCAATAAATTCAAGGAATTCAAAGCCTTGATAGAGAATCTTTCCGAAAGAAAGATTAAAATACTCAGGTCAAATAGTGGAGGAGAATATACCTCAAAGGAGTTCATGAACTTCTGCAGAGATGTTGGGATCAAGAGGGAACTCACTACTCCCTATAATCCTCAAAAAAACGGTGTAGCTGAAAGGAAGAACAAAACAATTATGGAAGCTGTAAAGACCACGATTCATGATCAAGATCTTCCTATGTGCATATGGGTAGAACCAGCAATGGAAGCTATTTTTGTGCAGAATAGATTATCCCATAGTGCACTTGGGTTCAAGACCCCAGAATAAATGTTCACCGGAAATAAGCTAGAGGTAAGCCATCTCAAAATATTTGGTTGTCCAGTATTTATTCATATACGGAAAGAGAAAAGAAACAATCTGGAACCCTCCAGAAAGAAGGGAATAATCATGGGATATTGTGAAGTATCCAAAGCCTTCAGAATCTACATAACTAGACACCGCCATATTGAGATAAGAAGGACCTTTGATGAAGAAGAAACACTTAAGAAATCAATAAGATTCCAGTGTGAAGAAATGTATGAAGAGGAACCTATAAATCCCAAGACTATATAATCCGTGAGGGAAGTTCCCAGAACTACAGAACCTGTAAGGGAAGTCATAACTTCCCCTGATGAGGAGACTCCTGAAGATCATGATATAACAGAAGTTCAAAAACCTCCTCAAATGACCTTCTCCCATAAAAGAAAGCCTGCATGGGAAAGAGAGCTTATACAAGATGGAGATAAGTATGGTGTTCTAGAAGGAACCTCAAGACAGGTGAAAAGCCCAAAGCCATTCTCTAGTTACACGGATTTGATGTGCAATCTACTTGATGAAGAACCTACATGCTTTGAAGAGGCCATTCAAAAGAAGGAACGGGTAGATGCCATGGCAGAGGAATACCAATTCATAATAAAGAATGATGTATGGGAAATAGTTCCCAGACCAAAAAGTAAGGATGTGGTATCATCAAAATGGCTCTTCAAAATAAAACATGCTGCTGATGGAAGTATTGAGAAATATAAAGCAAGATTTGTCGCTCATGGCTTTTCCCAGAAGGAAGACATTGACTATGAAGAGACATTCGCTCCTATGGCCAGATACACTTCGATCAGAACCATTATAGCTCTTGCTGCCAAGATGAAATGGAAGCTGCACCAGATCATGAAGACAACTTTCCTGAATGGTGTTATCGAAGAGGAAGTGTATATAGAGCAACCCCAAGGACTTTAGGTTGAGGATAGGAAGTCTCATGTCTGCCGATTAAAGAAAGACTTATACGGATTGAAGCAAGCTCCCAGAGCTTGGTATGGCCATATAGACAATTTATTGATGAGCTTAGGCTTTACCAAGAGTAAAGCAGAGTCAAATATCTACTTCAAAATTATGGATAATGAACCAGTAATATTACTACTGTATGTGGATGACTTATTCTTAACTAGAGAAGAAAATCTCATCGCTGAATGTAAACCGAGACTTGCCGCAGAATTTGAAATGAAATACCTTGGTATAATGCATTACTTCTTAGGCCTTGAGGTATGGCAGAGTCCAGAAAGAATCTTCCTTAACCAAGGGAAGTACACGGTCGAAATCTTAAAGAGATTCAACATGCTAGAATGCAAGTCCAGGAAAACACCCATGGAAGTGAAGCTGAAGCTATTGGTCGATAGTTCGTCAGATTTGATAGATGCCACACTGTATAAACAGATTATTGGATCGCTGATGTGCCTGATGAACACCAGACCAGGCAACTGTTTTGCAGTGAACACCTTGAGTCAGTTTCTGGTAGAGCCCAGACGTGTTCACCTAGTGGTTGCAAAACATGTGATGAGGTACCTTAAAGGAACAATGGATTATGGTCTCAGCTATGATGGAGATCATGACTTCAAATTGAGTGGATATATTGATGCAGATTGGGCAGGAAGCGTTGCAGACAGAAAAAGCACTTCCAGATGTTGTTTCAGTTTGGGATCAACCATGATCTCGTCACAGAGTAGGAAGCAATCCAATATTTCTCTCAGCACAACAGAATCAGAGTACATTGTTGCATGTTCTGAGAGAAACCACGATTCTATGTGACAACCAAAGCTGCATAAAGATGACAGAGAATCCTATATTCCACGACATGTTAAAGCACATAGAGATCCACCATCATTTTATCTGTGACATGGTACAGAGAGGAGCCCTAAAGCTCCAATACATTAACATGGATGAACAGGTTGTTGACGTGTTGACTAAGCCTCTATCTCGTGTAAAGTTTGAACACTTTCGAGATAAGCTTAGTATAGTCCGAAAGGACCCTTCCTGAAATGGGGAGTACATATATATATCTATTCCTTACTTCTGACCTCACTGTTAGACGTAAAACAAGATGAGTCATTGCTTCTGACCTCACTGTTAGACGTAAAGCATGACATTGTGTGTTCCTTGCTTCTGACCTCGCTGTTAGATGTAAAGCATGACGTTGTGGATTCCTTGCTTCTGACCTCACTTTTAGACGTAAAGCAAGATGAGTCATTGCTTTTGACCTTGTTGTTAGACGTAAAGAATGACGCTATGTGTTCCTTGCTTCTGACCTCATTGTTAGACGTAAAGCATGCCGTTGTGGATTCCTTTCTTCTGACCTAGTTGTTAGACGTAAAGCAAGATGATTCCTCGCTTCTGACCTCATTGTTAGATGTAAAGCGAGATGTTGATGTGTTCCTTGCTTCAAACCTCATTGTTAGACGTAAAGCAAGATGATTCCCCGCTTCTGACCTAGTTGTTAGACATAAAGCAAGATGATTCCTTGCTTCTGACCTTGTTGTTAGACGTAAAGCAAGATGATTCCTCCCTTCTGACCTAGTTGTTAAACCTAAAGTGAGATGATGATGTGTTCCTTGCTTCTGACCTAGTTGTTAGACGTAAAGCAAGATGATTCCTTGCTTCTGACCTCATTGTTAGACATAAAGTAAGATGTGAATGACACTGAGCTACCATATTAATCACTGTGACATTGAGCCAGTGTAGTACTGTGATGTGCCAACCTAGTGCTGTGATGAGGTATCATTTTTATTGATACATTTTGATGTAAATGATGATGGCATTCTTTCGAGAATGATGATGTTGCCGATGAAGAAAACTTCTGATGACTCATAAATATGCTATCCAATGTTTCAAGATGATATTGACGATACTATCCTCCTGATGCCACTGATGATGAAGACCTCTCTCGCCTGATGTTGTTGAAGAATACCCTTCTTGTTAAGGGGGAGTGTTGAAATAATGTAACTGTGAAGAGCATTCTTATTATTATTGTTATTTTATTCATTGGATTAATCCCCATTGTGGATTAATCATGTCGGTAATTGTATTAGGACCAAATCCCCTTTTGCGGATTGGTCATCGGAGAATTATAATGGGCAGAATAAGAAGTCGGCCCCAACAGTTATTATTGAGACCCAAAATTAATTTAAAGGTGGGTTTACCCACCCAGAGTGAGAGGTCGGCCCTGCCAGTGAAACCCTCTCACACGTGCCAGTCTTGTATATATAGGAGGCTAGTGCCTCACTTTATCACACAACTCACTCGCTCATTCTCTTATGATGCAAGCTGCAATTACTAGTTGGAGAGAGGAGAAGAAGAGTGGATCATCTCTTGGAGAGGACTATCTGTGTTGGTTTGAGTTATCACTTGAATTTTGTATTATCTATTTATGATAAGGAAGTTTTTGCTGGGTTTTCTTCCCCTAGAGGGTTTCCTAGGATAAATGCTGTCTCTTGTGAATGTGTATTTCTCAATGATATTGTTCTTATGATGCTCTTATCTATTGAAATGCAAAGAAATATAATAATGGCATAAACATTAACATGGTATCAGAGCCAACCTGAAGAAAGCACAATTTGCAAGAGGAAAAACTACATTGTTACCATACACAAAAATTAGGGTTTTGCAAAAGTGAATATTTTCAGCTCCCTAACCACCTAGAAAGTTGCGCCCTCCCCCAAGGATCAATTTGGCACCTAGAGCGCACCTTTTCAGTGGCTGAATCTTTCACAAAGTGAAACCCTAGTTTCACAAAAGTACTAGAAGTACCAGAGTACCAGAAGTACTAGAAGCACTAGTTCAGAAATCCGCAGACCAGATTTGATGTGGTATTGATTGGATTTTATCAAATCTAAGGACACTAGGATACTCACCTCAGCCAAGCGCACCTCCTGGTAAGGTCAAAATTTGATTTTAAGAATTTTCAATTTTTGGTCATTTTCGTAGCCTCAAGTACAAGATGTCTGCAAGCATAAAGCTTGTTGAGAACCTAGAAGGCATAGACAACGTCCATGCCTAGAAGTATAGGATCGGTCTGATACTTGCAGAAGCTGACCTAACAAAATTTATCAAAGAAGAAGTGGAGGAACCTGAAGATGCCATAGAGAAAGCGAAGCATCAAAAGGACTCAATCGGAGCTCAAAGAATCATTGTAGAGTCAATTAAAGACCACCTGATCCCATATGTATCATCTAAGAAAAATCCGAAGTAGATGTTTGATGCTCTAAGAAAACTATATGAAGGAAAGAACATCAATTGAAAGATGAATCTAAGATCTCAATTGAAGAATACCAAGATGTAGAAAGGAGAAATGATTCAAGAATATTTCTCCTGAATCTCAGAAATAAAAGAACAGTTAAAAGTAATTGGAGACACCATCGATGAAGATGAATTCGTAATAACAACCCTAAATGGTCTCGTAAGAACTTGGGATTCTTTCATCGAGTTAGTATGTGGAAGAAAGGAGAAACTGCAGTTTGAAGGCCTATAGGAAGAATGCATCCAAGAAGAGACAAGGGTAGCCAACCGTGAAGCACTACTAGCAAGGGATGATGATCAAGCCATAGAAAATCATACAAAAGGAGGAAGGAAGAAACCCTACTTCAAAAGGGAATCTCATAGAGAACCACAACCATCAAACAAATTCAACAACCAAGAATCTCATTCAAGAAATTTTCAAAAGAAAGGACAACTCAAGGGATGAGATCTCTCATCTATATAGTGCTATCATTGTGATAAGATGGGACACAAGGCGAATAATTGTGCAGTTAGAATAGAAGAATACAAGAGGAAGCACAAAAGGTAACATGCTCACATAGTCGAAGATGAAGAACCACCTATGAAGATGATTAAGGACCATGTCTTGATCCTAGCTCTCTCAGGATCTGTATCACCTAGAGAGGACACATGGCTCATTGATAGAAGAGCATCAAAGCATATGACGGGTAAGAAAAATACTCTCTCTTGTATTTCAGAAAAGAAGTTTTCTTAGAAAGTAACTCTTGGAGATGATTATCAATATCCCATCAAGGGAATAGGAGAATCAAACAACAAGCTAGATTCAGAAAACTCAATAACAATGAAGGACGTACTCTACGTACTGGGCCTAAAGAAGAACTTACTCTCCATATAATCTTTAGACAAGAAAGGCTATAGAGTTGCCTACATAGATGGAGAAGTTCTTCTGTGGGCTAAGGGATAAACCTTAAATGAATAAATCGTCATCAGAAGTGAAGAAAATATCTTATATAAGCTAAAGGGTCACCCAGAAACCACCATGACCCATGCCATAGAAATCTCATGCGAAATTTGGCATAAAAGACTGACCCACATCAACTACAAGGTGCTACCATATATATGCAAAGCTGTGACAGGTTTACCAGAACTCAAGGTTGATCAGGAAGGCATATGAAATGGATGTGCGCAAGGCAAGAACATCAAGAACCCTTTTCCAAAGAGGGACAACAAAACATAAGGAACATTGGAATTGATCCATTCATATGTGTGTGGCCCAATGCCATCATCCTCTATTAGTGGGTATGTATACTATGTATCATTTATTGATGATTATTCTCATAAGACCTAAATATATTTCTTAAAATATAAAGATGAAGTATTCAATAAATTCAAGGAATTCAAAGCCTTGATAGAGAATCTTTCCGAAAGAAAGATTAAAATACTCATGTTAGATAATGGAGGAGAATATACCTCAAAGGAGTTCGTGAACTTCTGCAGAGATGTTGGGATCAAGAGGGAACTCACTACTCCCTATAATCCTCAACAAAACGGTGTAGCTAAAAGGAAGAACAAAACAATTATGGAAGCTATAAATACCATGATTCACGATCAAGATCTTCCTATGTGCTTATGGGCAGAAGCAGTAATGGTAGCTGTTTATGTGCATAACAGATTATCCCATAGTGCACTTGGGTTCAAGATCCCAGAAGAAATGTTCATCGGAAAGAATCCATAGGTAAGAAATATCAAAATATTTGGCTGTTCAGTATTTATTCATATACCAAAAGAGAAAAGAAACAAGCTGGAACCCTCCGGAAAGAAGGGAATTATCATGGGATACTGTGAAGTATCCAAAGCCTTCAGAATCTACATACCTAGTCACTACCATATTGAGATCAGCAGGGACGTGACATTTGATGAAGAAGCAACACTTAATAAATCAAGAAGATGACAGTGTGAATAAATGTATGAAGAGGAACCTGTAAATCCTAGGACTACAGAATCCGTGAGGGAAGTTCCCAGAACTGCAGAACCTATAAGGGAAGTCGTAACTTCCCCTGATGAGGAGAGTCCCGAAGATCATGATATAACAGAAGTTCAAGAACCTCCTCAAATGACCTTCTCCCATAAAATAAAGCCTGCTTGGGAAAGAGAGCTTATACAAGATGGAGAGAAGTATGGTGTTCCATAAGGAACCTCAAGACAGGTGAAAAGACCAAATCCATTCTCTAGTTACACGGCTTTGATGTGCAATCTACTTGATGAAGAACCTACATGCTTTGAAGAGGCCATTCAAAAGAAGGAATGGGCAGATGCCATGAC
>JZKD02S2257153.1:182614-207522 GCA_000966675.3 Picea glauca | reverse complement strand
TTTTTGCTATTTTTAGTGGATTTTTCTATTTTTAGCGGTTTTCTAAATTAATCCTGGATTAAGGGATTAGGGTTTTGGTAGCTACTGAATACCTAAAACATTGTATATATTGTATGGTGAATGGTGAAATTAATACAATGAAGAGTTGAAAGGTGCAGCACCAAGGAAGATTGATTTTCTCCTGGTTAAGGGTTTCCAGTGTAAATCTCTGTGTAGTATTTGTATGAGACATTGATTAATTTCTATTTTTCTTAAGAATCTATACACATTGATTTACTTCACAGGTTTAAAAATTACATAAGCCACGGATTTGAGCTTCGCACCAGACAAAAGATCTGTGCACTGAGCACTAGATCCTCCTTCCAAAACTAGGTCAAGGCACAGAGCCAACTTTCTATCAAGCACAAAGCCTTACACATAGACATTCCCTTGCACAAAGCCAATCAAACTACTTGCACTTAGCCACTTCCCACTACCATTCTACAATACATTCTTACTTATTTATACTTTTACAATCCCTTACAATAAAGCCTAATCATGGGTAAAACCCATGGGTTGACATACCATAACCCATTACACAAACCCTAAAGAACCCTTTATTGGGTCCACATAGCCTGCAAAATAAGTGAGATCCACGATCTCAGCTCCGCCTGGGCACTCCTTCTTCGAACAATGCGTCGAAGTCCAAAAAGCGTTCCAAATCTGACCAAGGTTTCCTCAAAACTTGGTAAAACCTTGGTCGAGGGCCAACATTTGACTTCTCTTGTCTTGCAGGAAAGGTTAAGATTGATTTGTTGGGAAAGGTATCAGGAAAATCATTGGGTGGTGAAAATGTATACACTTGTAGTTACAATTCGAATGACTCTCAAGAGTTTGGCTTTACATTGCCTTCAAAAGACTTAATATATTTTTAGTTTAAATATTGAATCCCTTGAGGTACTTCATGATACTTGTAAGCTCATTTCTCTATTTGGTTGAGAAATAAAGATATATCATTTCTCCCTTTGTTCTTTTTTTATTGTGTGATGTGTTATTCTCCTTGTTTTACTATTCATTAACTACACTTTTGCAGGCCTGATCCCAACAATAAATTCTTCCACTTTGATCTCCTACAACAACCACATTTAATAAAAGAAAATGTTGTATCATTCACCATTAAGACAATTTAAAAAATTAGAAGATGTCATGCATGTGTTTTCACTTTGTTCATGCAGGTTGGGAAATTGGGTTTTTCCCTTGAATCCCCCTAAAATTGATTATCCATCCTTCTTTCATCAAACAAATCTAGTAAACAAAGGAATATCTTTTGCAATCTTGCATCAATTCCAACCATCACCGCCAAACCCCACCCTTGTGGTGGATTAATCCTAGTTAATGTTATCAATTGCAATTTGGGGGATTTCAACTTGTGCAATTATTTCTTGAGAAAAATGAGAATGAAGAAGATGGCATTCATTGTGTGTAGATAATAATTCCTTGTACATTATCTATGCAATTCCAATGCATTGGAAGTTGTAATCTATGCCTCCATCAGAGGTATCTTGTATCACCTGACAAAACGATGACCACATGAACATAAGTGTGTTAGATGATTAGAATAGATCTTACAAGGTGTCACGAAGATTTAAATAAAATATTGAAGAATAGGTAGTGTTTTATGGAAAATATGATGAAAAGATGCCTCGTCTATCCGCTTGGAGTGATATTTCGGGTTGATACATTCACTCACTCTGACCATGGCTGTAGACAATTTCTTAAAGGAAAATTGTGAATTCGAGTCTTATTGATCTTTTTTCTGTCAATGGAAAATGACCAACATTTAAGAGAAAAATCTTGCGGGGAACAAGAAAAACTCTCCTCATTTTTATAGAGGTGGTTTTCCTCTCTTGATATATTGGAAGATTCTTTGTATGACTGTAGATAAATGAAATGGGTGAGTGATAAAGAGAAAAACCCAAAATATGTTCCAACAAATATATCATTTAACAGATTTGTTCATTAAGCACATCATCTTATTCATGAAAATAAAAGTGAATAAATATACACGAAAGAGATTTTTACTAAGTTTTCTTTCAACATATATTTTTCCTTCCTTTTAAAATGTTGTGAAACCAAGATCAACTATGACTTTGTAAGATGAAAGAAAAGTAAAATGGATATGTCATCAAAGAACTTTAGATGAGTATTGCATTTAAAATTGAATTTTGTTTTGATGAGCACACTCCAAAAATCTCAAAGTCTGAGAAATCATTAAAGTTATGCCCATAAATAGTTATTTGTGGGAGAAATGAATAGTAATATCCCAAATGAAATAAGATTTAAAATGTTTGAAACAAGAGAGTTGAAACATCCTCAACAATATTTTAATGACAATTACTGTAACGTACCCATCCCCCAAGTTGTGTCCCATCACTACAAAAACAAATTTTCATGTTAAATTTGATTTTGAAAATGCCCCATTCATATAAAATAAAACCAAGGGGAAACATGCTCACAAAAATTATAGAAAACCCATATGTTGATTTACACATGCATCCGAAAACATTTATAAAAACCATAAATGCATCTAGAAAGCACACAACAAACTCACACAACATTCATATATTCATTTACACAACAAAATAATCATAATAAGACATCATAACACTTATCTATTTATAAATATAGCCAATTGGTTTCATGCAAAGGATGAACCTCCCATCCATAAGCATTGCTATTATTTTCTCTCAACCACAGGACACCCTTGAGCTAAGGCTACAAATCCACAAGGAGATCTATCCCTTTGGCTATCCACTCTCCACACTCAGCAACCCAAAACCCAGGTTCTACTCCTAGAGCAGTTCCAATCCACCATCTCTCTTCCCCACAACCTGCACAATCCAAAAAATGTACCCCTTCACTACTCTCAGTCCATCAGGTTGTACCATTCATTTATCAGGGCTTCCAGTGCACTTGGTTGGATATGAATCTCTTAGTTGAGGACTTCTAGTAACTCTCAACTACTCTAAGAGTGCACACAACAATATTCACAAGGCTCTTTGAGCCATTTCCTTAATAGGAAACACACGACAGGATTACAAATCGTTTTATAGGCACATCGACCTCATTTATAGCATAACACACAATCAAACAATGACTACCTTCAAGCACAACATGGATGGTGCTCTTCCAAACACTCCACTCCTCTCTTCCTGCCCAAAATCTCCATGTAAAAATTCTGTAATTTTTCCATACGAATTTCCTTCTCCTTCCCTTTCTTGCTTGATTCAGACTCTTCCCAAGGATGATTATACTTCAGCCCCATGCTTCCAATAACTATGGGATTTGACTCCTTAGGCCCACTCTCTTACATGATTTTAATGATTAGCTTTGGGAACTCTCAACAAAAAATAAAAGGTTATACACAATCATAATAATTCCGAAATGTGGGTTGGATTAATACCCATGAATAAATCACCCAAAGGGGTTGGATCCAATGGTGGAAAGCAAGAATTTTTTCACCATTGGGCAAGGTTCAATTCCTGTGAGGGCCTAACCTGAAGCCATGGGGGAAACTTGAGGTAGAGGCTGAACGTGTGGTTGCACCCAGAGATACTATATTAAATGATATCATGACCCGTGCACACATAAGTGGATCAAATCTCACCCCCATGTCCTTCAAATTTTAAAATCCCCTAGGGGGAAGCTCAATTGGCAAGTGTCATGATATGAAGTGTTATGTTTGATAAGGTTCCGATTTTAAATCCCCCTGAATTACCCATGACTATGGAAGGGGCATGCATATGACACCTGGAGGTTATAGTGGTAGTAGTTGGAATCGACCCTGTGTCACGTGAGTACGAGACCGTCTAGTTGTTGATTCTGCCAGATACAAAAAAATAATACCCATGAATAAATTCCCCCCTTGGACCCCCTTCTCTTGTGGAATCATAGAACCCCATATTTTTCATCCCTCTTGTATCACAACCAACGATTACTACATTTATTAATCATTTAAATGTACATAATATACAATTTTCCCCTCGACCATATTAATCAATACATGCTCTTTTCCCCAAACATACTAGCTCACTAGCCTAAATGACATTTATACAATTACATTATGATTTGTGGGGATTAAAAATAGGGATGTTACATTCTCCTCCCCCTTATTTTTGTACTATCTTGAGTGCTCAACACCATACGATATACATACAATTACAATGTTAGGCTTCCTAATCTTTAATTAACATATAGGCTCTTCAATCTAATATCACACATGCATTACATCCTAAATATAAATACATAGGCACTCCAGCCCTAAAAACCATAAATACATAGGCGCTTTGGCCCCAAAACATAGATACACTTTGGCCCCAAATCATAGATACAAAACCCACTGACGTTCTCCTTCAATTGTCTTGATTTCCACTATCTCTCTTCCTCTTGAGTGGCCCAACTTAAGGAATTTACCCCCTTCACTGCTCTTAGTCCATCAGGCTATACCATTCTTTTATCACAACCAACCCAAGGAATGTGACCCCTTCATTTTCCTCATTCCATTGGGCTACACCATTCATTTACCGGGGTCTCTTTGGCACATGTAACTAGGAATCTCACTACTAGGATCTCAAGGGACTCACTGCTATGAGAAACTACCAATAAATAACTATCAACAACCTTGTTGTTGCAGTGAAAATCGCACATGAGTTCACTCTTTAGGCTTGACAACTTGGTTCTTTGACAATGTAACTCCCACATGGGAGTTCACTCTTCAGGCTTGATAACTTGGTTCTTCTGCAATCCTGACAACTTTCTTCTCATGCAAGCCTGTCAACTTGCTTCTTCTTGTTGTACTCACCCTCTAGGATCAAACATCCCTTTCATTGTTATAAAGTTCCTCATGCGATCCATTATTTTCCAAGGTGTTATTTGCAGATGAATGCCAACTTACTGCTAGACTCCCACTAGTAATATTTAACCTGTGGAAATCATCCATTTGCATCATATGCATACATTCAATATGATACATCATTATACTATTTTCAATTATCAATTTGCAAATCTATTTTATTCAAGAAAAATAAAATCTTCTAAGAATGAGTTTAATTGTTTGGATTTTCTGCAACAAGCATCTGCCTTCCTTATGGGCTTACATCCCTACCATATCCAAGACCATTGTTCCTACAATTTTCTTAATTTCCATACTTCCAAACAAATTGTCAGCATATCATAACAATTTGCAATTATCAATTTCTCAAATCTGTTTCATACATGAAAAACAAAATTTCCCATGCATGAGTTTCTTGTTCATTATGTTTGGCTCGCACAACAACATGCATCAATATTCTTTATGAGATTACATCCCTGCCATATCCATGACCATTCTCCCTACAATTTTTTCAATTTTCACTCATCCAAACATATTGATAGTATTTATGCACATTTTCAACAGTTCATGAAATGATATCATAATTGTATTTTACCAACAATTCAATCATCTCCAACCCTTGCTTATTTAAAAATAGAATGAAACTATCATTCATTGTACATGCATTAACAACACACTAAAATTTTCATAATGCAATCAAAATTTTCCAACAAATTATTCTAATGTGACAATACCCATGGCCACATTTAAAACATGCATCCCTGCATTGACTTTGGAATACTGTATGTTCATGTCATGTATTCCACAATGTGAGTTGGAAAGTCTAGCCAGTGCCTCAACATATTATCCAAACTCTTCCCTAATTAATTCCTTGATTATTTGGATACCTTCCTCTTCGACCTTTACACAACACTAGGAATATAATTCCCTTAGTGCTCTCCCATGTCAGAAAAGAGGTTGTAGTCCCAACATCGGTTATATAGGAGAAGACCATTACACACTTGTATGACGCTATATACCTTCCATTTCCAACCACATCATGGCCCCAGACATGGACATATCTAATGACATTCATTGCTACAACAAGAGTAATGTCTCATGACTTAACTTGGTTATGATCTCATAACCAACATAACATAATATGCAATTAGATTTATCATAAATGCATTCAAGCATTACATAGCATGTGTGTACTCAAGGCCTTTTTCCTTTTCATCAATTTCATATATTGGAAACTTTAGCTGAGGAAATTCTTACCTCAATTCCCTTCAACATTTATTCATCATGAACAACCCCAAATGCATACATACATCGTTGTTACTACATTAATTGATGCTACCTACTTAACTGATATTTTGTAGAATCTTGCAAGCTTCCTTTATGATCCTCTTGATCATCGTCTTACCATCCTCCTTTGTCTTCACATGGATGGATCTCATATGCAATAGTATCATCAACAACTTTAGCCATGTTATAAACAATTTTCCTAGATACACAGATTGTCATTAATCACATTCAAATATCATAACATCATTATATATATATATATATATTAGTCTACAATCATTCCATATGCATGTCTACATGCACAAATGCACATCAATATGCATTAATCATTCAATATCATCATGCATACTCCATGCACATGCAATCTAGATTTATTATATGCATCATGCATCACTTCCATTATGCACTCTAATGCATATTTATTTTAACTTATTTTTATTTTTTGTTGTTGTTGCAGATGGTTGTCCTTGAATCCTTCTAGATATGTGTAGCCCTATGCACTGTCATTTTTCTGATCTGCACACCAATTATTTTTCTTGCTAAGCATCTTCCAACCATGTTCAACTTGACTATTAATCATTCCCATCCAGTATGCCTTATTTCCGACTACTCTCACTTAGGGAAAAATGACTCAACTTTACCTTACTAGAATTCATCCTGCGCATTGGAATGATTTAATTTCTATCATTCCACCTTCTAATGCTGCAATATTTTCTAACCTGCTTAACCCTTTAGTAACATAGAATTTTTCTTGCAAAACCTTGTTCATCTCCTCAAGACTAAACTACTTCCAATGGAATGTTGTATTTATCCATTGATACTTAGAAGTGAAATTGGACCTTCATTATTCCATCATTCCTTTCACCTATACCAAGATTTAACTGCACACTTAGATAACATAAGTGGATTTCTTGCTTTGGGTACTTTTAGATGCAAATAGGTAATCCATAGCTTAACCATTCCTTCTTCTTGCATTCATATGCTTGCATATAGAGATGACTCATTCACTCATGAGTCACACCTCACCTCATGAGACCCCTTTCTTTTCTTTTGCACCAAAATTTTCCACCTTCATCACATCTCTACCTTCAAGGCTATGGAGTCCACCTTAACTCCATGTGCATGCAAATGAAATTATTCACCTACTAGCTTCATGTTCATGTGGGAATATCTATTGATTCTCATTTTAAATCCATTTGGACTCTATATCATATAAATACTAATATTTCTCTCCTCTCCTAAGTCCTTTGTCAACCTTTCAATACCTACTCTGCAACCCTACACTTCTCTCTGTAGCTCTTTTTTGTCTCATCCAAATACACAATACTTGAACTAATTCCTTGTCCAATGGAACTTGGGATTACTCTAGAATAGACCCACACAATATTCATTTATGGACTCTTATCCTCTTTCTATAATTCCCTTCACACAACACTCTCTGCTTGAGTTCTTCTTGGATTATTAACAATGCCACGTTATTAAGCTCTTGACCTCTTTTATTGCCAATGGGTTGCACTTCCAAAGGCGCCTTTACACCACTGCATAGGCACTATCATATGAATAAATAATATTTTTTTGAACCAATACTCACCTTGGCATGTGCCTCTAACATATGGAAATGTTTTCCAAAAATTGACTTGTTTTGGAAAACTTTCACATTGAGCAATTGTGTGTCTCATAGAGTCCAATTTACCTTTTTTCCTGTAGACTTATAACACAACATAGATATTCTTGAAATATCCTACTCATTCTATCATGTTTTCCCTTGGAATACCTTTCCAATGCCCCTACTCATTCTTCAATTTGATTTATGATCCAACAATTATGGCTTCCTGAAATTCACATTTTGCTCAATGGTGTCCTTCAAGTCCATCGATAACTTTCCTTTTGATTCCTTGAGAAATTTTTGGCTCAAAACTAAATTATGGGTGAATAGTTGGATTCCTCTATCTAATAAATTTCCAATGACTTATTTTCTACTTAATTATGAGCATTGAGCTGAATGTCATAGGCAATTGAATATTTCTAATTCACCCCTTTTGTGCACCTTCTCCCATTGAGCGCAAAATAATCTTAAACACCAACTTTGGCTACCTACAGAGGTAAATATATTAGTAACCAAGGAAACTTGTGTATGAGATATAGATAATACTAATGGAAAGGAATTCACAAAAACTCTCAAATTGTCAATCCAATCCTGTAGTCAAAATCTACAACAATCTAGAAATGACAATTTCCACCCTTTCACCCCTTTTTCTACTTAGATTTTTAGCCAAACTAGCTAGCTCTTGAACTATGTACTTTTGGGAAGACTTCACTAAACAAAATTTTTATGGAATGATGAGTACACAAAGTGTTGAGTAAATAAAATTTTCCATATTTTCCATCTGGGGACCTGTTTCCTCTGAAAATTCCCAAAATCCCTAAAAAGTGGCCCGAAATAGTGGATTTTACTCTATTTTGGCACCTCCACTAAACAATACTTGGAATCTAGTCAATATTTTCACACAATATTTTCATATCTTCTTTTCTGACACTTTGAACAAGTTTCAACAGTAACGGGGCTCCTACCATTGAGCTTGACACTGATATTTAAAAACATGTAATTTGCATTTTCCAGAAAATTAGAGCATAATTGGTCAGTGTGTTTCTTTGACACTTCTATGTCCCTCAAAATTATGGACAAAACTCAAAAAATATTATCTTCTTCTAATTTATTATGCTCCTATTATGTTCAAAATATGATTTTGGCTCTAGACTTCATTTTTTTTTTAGACTATATGACAATTTTGCCTATATGGTATCCTTCTTCTCTTCTTCCTTTTTGAATCCCACATGTGTATCAATTATGTAGGATGCACCAATATTCAACACACACCAGATCCACAATGCGTAGTGCCAATATTTAGTGCACGCCCCGTGCACCAATATTCAATGCACACAACTTCTAATCGTGCACCAATATTTTGTGCACACAACTTTTATACCGCTCACCAATACTCAATGTGCACAAATTTTATACCTCACACCAATATTCAGTGCACATAATTTTTATACCATGCACCAATATTCGGTGCACACACATTTTATACCACACACCAATATTCAATGTGCACAACTTTTTATTCTGCGCACCAATATCCACTGCACACAACTTCTATACCACACACAAATATTCAATATGTACAACATTTTACCACGCACAAATATCTAGTGCGCACAACTTTTTATACCATAAACCAATATTCAATGTGTGCAAGTTTTTATACCATGCACTAATATTCAATGCACACAACTTTTTGTACCGTGCACCAATATCTAGTGCGCACGACTTTTTATAACATGCACCAATATTTAGTGTGCACAAGTTTTTATATTGCACACTAATATCCAGTGCATGCAACTTTTTATACCGCACACTAATATCTAGTGTGCACAACTTTTTATACCACACACCAATATTCAATGTGCACAACTTTTTATACCGCACACCAATATCCAGTGCACATAACTTTTATATCATGCACAAATATTCAATGCACACAACTTTTTATATCGAGCACCAATATTCAATACACACAACTTTTACACTGCACAACAATATCTAGTGTGCACAACTCTTATGCCATGCACTAGTATTCTATTCATGCAATTCTTTTTACTGCACACCAATATTATGTGTGCACCATAAATTCTGCACCGTGTGGTGCCAATATTTAGCATACCTGAGTTCTTTCTTCGCTTAGATGATTTTCTATTTTTCCAACTCGTGACTACTGTGACCATTGTGAAAATTCTTGACTCACCTATCTAAGATGAATTCAGTCACTTGGAAGTTGAAATGACCCCTACATAACAACCATTTTGAGTGAAATTTTGTCTTGAATTTGCTTAGAAATTTGGGTATTTCAGTCATATTTCATCGTTTTCTCCAAATTTGACACACCTCAAATGACGAGATGACGACTTTACCAACTCCATGCTGATCTTTGGCACATACAATCTTGGTGTTGAACCAAAAATATATGATCCCATATGTTGTTGGAGTTACTTCACACACACCTAGAGTTTTTTTTCCTAAGGTTTTTCCTTTTTTATTAGTCATAATTAGTCATTATCCAGTCTCCTATATTTTAGGGGAGAATATTACACCTGGAGAATATTATCTTTTAGTTGACACTTGAGTTTGAATAGTTGAGTTGAGTTTAGATGCTGCATTGGTTTTGTCACCATGCAACATTGGGATCATCCCCAACTAATGTGCACTTGCCTTGGGATCATCAATAGATAATGCACACTTGCCTTGGGATCATCACCAAACTGGCACATTACTATTGATATCCTGATTTTCCTGAGTTATCTCCTCACTACTCTCTGTTCAGTCAGTTAACTGAAGACTAATTGACTAGTTAACTCAACTAGGTGGCAGTTCACTCCCGTAACTGCCTGAGAGACTAGACTAGGTGGAATTTCACTCCCGTAACTATTGGTGTGTGTACATATCACTCTAGAACACTACTATGGAGCATTGGTTCTCCTCCAGTGCACACTCATTGAGCTATACAAAGTATATCATGTGCAAATTATTCATTATTCATAACGGTTAATGAAAATTCTTTCATTATTTCTCTCCTTCTTATTTCTCCATTTCTCTCTGAAAATGTGTGTATTATTGTTTATATAGATCTATTATGTGTAGTTTCAACACATTTACATGGTATCAGATCTGACGGACTGCTAAGAAAGAGATACACCAAATGTTTTTGCAGGTACAAAAGATTGAAGATAGCGGAAAGATGGATTTCCAAAAAGAATTCATTCTTACACCTTACAACTATTTTGCATGGAAGGAGAAAATAGCCATTCATCTCTGAACTAGAGGGTTGTACAAGTTAACCTTGAATATAGATACAAAACTGACATCAGCCATAGAAAAAACCAAGTACTTAAATCGCATGGATTATGCACTTAGAACAATTTGGAGTCTTATTTCTCCCGATCTCCTTTTTCATATATCTTCCTGTAAGACTCCCAATGAAGCCTGGGACACCTTGGAAGGTCTCTTTGGAGAAAATGATGAGATGAGGGGACACATCCTGGAGGTGGAGCTACTCACATTGGATCCAAAAAGCTTCAATAATATCCAAGATTTCTTTACAAAATTCAAGGATTTATTGTCATAACTCAAATCTTGCAGGGTTGATAAATTGAAGGAGGAGAAACAAATGGTTCTCACCATTCTCTCCAAGATTGTTCCTAAATTATATATATTTTTATCCACATTCCATACTATCAGATTCACCTCTAAAGCTACCTGGAAGATGCCTTCTCTTGAGGACTTTATCGAATCCTTGATACAAGAGCAAACCAAGCTGATCAACATGGGCAGAATCAAAGGCCCAAGGGCGCATGCACTCACTGTGCATGATGGAAGCCACACATATCATAAATATAAAGATAAATATAAACAGAAAGCTCATGCACATCCGAAGAAGGAAGGGTACACAAAACCCTTCACCGATGCCTCTAGATCCAAAGGGGAAAAGGGAAGAAAAGGGGAGAAATGAACGTACTGTCACAAAGGATTACATTTGGAATCCGTATGCATACAAAAAAAAATAGTATGATGTATCAAATACTTCAGAAAAATAACCTTGGAGATCGCATCCATGAGGGTGCCAAGAAGAAGAAGCCAGAAGATCCAAATTCCAAGAAAGGCAATTCTAGCCATACCTTGATTGTTGTCAACTCCTCTCCCGATGCTTGGATCGTTGATTCAGGAGAATCACATCATATGGCTGCATAAAAAACAATATATTTTTCTTTGGATGCATGCAAAGGTCCTCCTATTCTGATGGGGGAAAACTCTTCTGTCGAATTCACCGACAAAGGAAGGATTGAACTCACCAACGAAAGCTTCGAGAATGTGCTGCACATTCCCAAGATTTCTGTCAACCTTCTCTTCGTGTATTAGATGACGAATTTCGGCACCGAAAATAAAGTCATATTCACACCAAATTCCATGGACATCTATGACATACAGATCAACTCCAGGGTTTCTACTGGTGAGGTAAATCATCAGTCTAGATTGTATACATTTTCTAAATTCATTGAACCTGATTTTTCTTTACTGCTTACTTGTGCTAATGAAAGTAGTAGGATATGGCATGAAAGGTTTGGACATTTTAAGTTTAGATACATGCAACAACTTAGCAAGCAAATATTCGTTTATGGTCTACCAAACATCCATTTCTCCAAGGGAGTGTGTGAGGGATGTGTTCTTGTAAAACACCCTCAAGATAAATTCAACAAAGGAAAGTCTCAACGAGCTTCCACACCTTTAGATCTGATCCACAGTGACCTTATGGGTCCTTTTCCGCATCCATCCATTAGCAAAGCAAGGTTTGTTCTCATTTTTTTTTATGATTTCTCAGGTTTTACTTGGATCTACTTTCTCAGGAAAAAATCCGAGGTATTTCAACACCTCAAAGATTTCAAAGCCCTGGTTGAGACACAGTCTGGAAAGAAGATCAAAGTCCTCTGAACTGATAACGATGAAGAGTATGTAAATCATGAGATCCATAATATTTTCCATGAGGCAGGGATTCAGTTGTAGCACATAGTTCCCTATATTTCGCAGCAAAAAGGAGTTATTGAGCAAAAAAATAGATCTCTAATGGAGATGGCATCTTTCATGCTGCATGAAAAGTCACTACAACAGAGACTATGGGCTGAAGCACTTAATTGTGCAACATACATCCAAAACAGATCTCCCCATATATATGTCAAGGATAAGACCCCCTATGAGGCTTGGAGCAACCTCAAACCAGAAGTGACCCACTTTTGCATTTTTGGTTCATGTGCATGGGCCCAGATTCCCTCTGAAAAGAGGAAGGCACTTGATCCGCAGAGTACTGAGTGCATTTTTGTTGGATACCTCGATGGTGTGAAGGGATATAGGATTATTGATCTTTCCTCGGATCGACTCATCATTGAGAAAAGTGTCCAATTCAATGAAAGTGCATCGCATGCACCTCAATAATGACATGCATACACCTTCATTCTTCCACCTGTCTGAGATGATGAGAATGCACACGACGACTCTACTTCAGATGAGATTTATGATTCAGAAGACTTAGATGATTCAAATTTAGAGTCAGTATAGTCAGATGCAGAGTTAGAGCATCCATATGCAGTTACAGAGCCAGAGTAGAGGCCCAAGTGAGCACAAACTACTCTTCAGGATGCAGGGGATCTCGTTGGTGATCCATCTGATACTAGGAGGAATCGATCTGATTTCGAGGAGCCTCCTGTTGCACTCACTACCACTGAACCATTTCCCTCTAGACACCTTTTCTTGGTTCAGTCTTCAGATCCACAGTCTTATGACGAGGATGTTGGAAATCCCTTTTGGGAATCCTCCATGCAGGAGGAGTACAACTCCCTCCTCGAGAACCAAAATTGGGATCTGGTTCCCCTTCCTTCTGGAAGGAAACTTGTGAGATGCAGATGGGTCTACAGGACCAAGAGAACAATAGATGGACAAATTAACAGATACAAAGACATGATTTTTGCCAAAGGATTTCAATAGGTTCATGGTATTGACTATGATGAGACATTTTCTCCAGTAGTGAAGATGGATTCCATACGATTGGCACTTGCAATTGCGAAAACCAAGGGATGGGAAGTCCATCAAATGGATGTAAAGAATGAATTTCTTCATGGTGATCTCTATGAGGAGATCTATATGGAGCAACCCTAGGGATTTATGAAGGACTCATCTTTGGTCTGTCGACTGAAGAAGTCCCTTTATGGCCTCAAGCAGGCTTGGAGGGCTTGGTATGCCAAGATGGAATACTAGCTACTGTCATAGAACTTTGTATATTGTAAATCAGACCTAAATGTCTACATGCTTAGGATGACTGATTCACTTCTACTCTTAGTTCTTTACGTTGATGATTTGTTGATCACCGATTGCTTGACTTCAATGATTGTTGTAGTCAAGAGGATTCTACATGATAGGTATTTGATGATGGACATGGGTCCACTACACTTCTTCCTTGGAATCGATATTAGTCAGGATGCATCAGGCATCAAACTATCTCAGGCCAAGTATGCATGAGATCTCATTGAGATATTTCACATGACAGACTGCAAGTCTACTCCGACTCCTTTCCTATCAGGGGTCAAACTTGAGGATGGTGGGGAGGCTCCACTGGTTGAAAACAAACTGTACAAAAAACTAGTGGGGAGCTTTTTGTATCTCTCACACTCTAGACCAGCCCTCTCATATGTAGTTGGTGTAGTTTCCAAGTTCATGCAGGAGCCGCATGAGCTACATTGGAAGGCTACAAAGCGTGTCCTTCGATACGTATAGGGAACCATTACGTTTGGGATTCATTATGCAACAAACTCTACATTATATCTCATCGGGTTTACTGATTCTGACTGGGATGGCGATAGCACTGATCGCAAGTCCACATCTGGTTACTCACTTAGTGTTGGTTCCAGGCCTATATGTTGGTCGAGAAAGAAGCAAGCTTCCATTTCTCTATGTTCAGCCGAGTCAGAGTACAGAGGGGTAGTTAACATAAACATCCAGGCTATGTGGCTACAACATTTTCTCACTGAGTTGGGCATTCAGTTTCATCGGTCTATTTTCATTTGGTGTGACAACTAGAGCACTCTGAAGTTTTGTAGAGATCCAGTTTAGAGGCAGCGGATGAAGCACATCGAGATCCACATGCACTACATCCGGGACTTAGTACACGAGGGGATCATAGACTTACAGTTATTTCCTTTAGCATAATAGATGACAAACATATTCACCAAGACCTTCACTGAGAAGAAGTTCCATTCTCTGCGAAGTCATCTTGGAGTGAAGGAAACAGTTGCCCAGCAACTGTAGTTCTTCTTTTTATATAAATTGTACCTTGAGGGGGGGTTTTTACCATGATTTTTTCCCTCTTTCCTCACTTTATTTACTGTATCTTTTGTATTTGGGTACCTAACATGGCCTCGTTTCCAGGACCCATTCTTTATTTTCACCATAGTGATGTTCAGGGGGGGTGTTGGAGTTACTTCACACACACCTAGGATTTATTTTTCCTAAGTGTTATGTGATGGTGAGATATCAATTAAAGAATGATGGTCTTTCTATGTACACTTATTCCTTTAGGTATCCATTCAAGAGAGCTGACTTAACATCCATTTGATACACTTTGATGTTCTTAAAGATTTCAAATGCCAAAAACATCCTAATGGATTCTAATCTTGAAATAGGTGAAAATGTTTTTTCAAAATCAATGCCTTCTACTTGAGCATACCCTTTGTAGACCAGTGTTGATTTATTTCTTACTACTTTTCCATATTCATTCATCTTTTTCTTGAATACCCATTTAGTTTCGATCACATTTTTATCCTTGGGTCTTGGGACAAGATCCCAAGTCTCATTTTCCTCAATATGATTTAACACTTCTTCCATATCATTCACCCAATGATGATCATTCTGAGCTTCTATAAAGCATTTAGGTTCTACTTGAGATAATAGGGAGAGATTCATCTGCTCATAGTTGTTTGTCAATTTCCTCCTTGTCCGTGTTCTAGCATTTTTGTCACCAAGCATCAATTTTTCTAGGTGATCCTTTTGTACAAACCTTGATGGTGTTTGTGTATCCTGGCGTTTTGCTTCTTCTTTCCTTTCTTATTCATTTTATTTTTCTTCTTCCTCCTTTTCTTCTTCATTTTCTTGTTTTTCTTCTTCATGTTCATCTTCTTCTTCTTTAGTGTAATTGATTTCTTCATCTATTCTGACATTAATACTTTCAACAATCTTCTGGAGCCTTTTATTATAACACCTATAGGATTTTCTTCTTCATGAGTATCCAAGAAAGATTCCTTCATCTGATATGGAGTCAAATTTTCCTAAGTCCTCACCATCTTGTTTGATGTAACACTTGCTCCCAAAATTTTTAAAGTGTTTGACAAATGTTGGTCACCCTTTCCATAGTTCATAGGGTGTCTTGTCACTGTTGATTCTGATCTTTCCTCTATTTAGGATATAGAAAGTTGTATAGTCTGCTTCTCTGCAAAAGATGTCTGATAGACCTACTTCATCTATCATCATTCTAACAATTTCTGGTATATGTCTATTTTTCTTTTCAATAACCCCATTTTGTTGAGTTCTTATTGCTGCATACTATCTTTTTATTCCATGTTCTTCACAAAATTCCACAAACTCATTGGATGTGAATTCACCACCATTTTCTGACCTTAAATAGTTGATTTTCATCTATGTCTCGTTCTCAACTAGAGCTTTGAATTCCTTGAATTTTTCAAATGCTTCATATTTATTTTAGAGGAAAGTAACCCAAGTCATTCTTATATAGTCATCAATGAGTAACATGAAGTACCTTTCTCCCTGCAAAATTTTAGTCCTTGATGGTCCACAAAGATATGTTACAAGTTCCAAAGGTTTGGAAGTTGCATATTCCTTTGTTTTGAAGTTCACACTTGACAGTTTTCCATGCTGACACTGCTTACAAATAGTGCTTGAGGGTTTTATGATTTTTGGCATGTCTCATACTGCTTGTTTGGTACTGATTTTGACCATATTGTCAAAGTTCATATGGCCCGTTCTTTTGTGCCACATTCAAATTTCATCTTTTTTTCCTATAAAGCACTTTTGTCCACTGATTTCATTAAGAACATATACATTATTTGCGGTTCATATTCCTTTTTTCTATCAACTTTATCGAGTCTTATTTTCTATCTGACATTCGCAGGAGTTAAATATGGGATTGTGTCCCTAATTACACATCTGGATTACACTTAGAATATTATGTTTTATATCTTCAACACACAAAACCTTTTCTATCTTAGCTTTGTTGTTGTCAATGATGAGGGTTCCTTTTCCAACTATCTTTGATCTGCCATTGTCACCAAAGGTAACATTGCCCTCATTTTTCTTCAAGGTGATGAACGTTGTTCTATCTCTTTTCATATGAATAGAGAATCCATTGTTGATAAACCACTTATCCTTATTTTTCTAAGCATGAAGAGATGCTTGAACAAACAAGGGATTTCTTTCTTTTGTTCCCAACTTCTTTTCATTATAGGTGAAGCTTGCTTGAGATTAATTCTGTAGTACTTTGCTATATTTCCAAAATTATTGCAGTTATGACATATGAGGTTGTAATTCATCAAGGGAGAAAATGAATTGTAATTTCTCCTTGAGAATCCCTAAGTATCATGGTAGCTATTCCTCATGTAATCTCTTCTTAAATTTATTCTACAATTTACTTCTTTATGACCAAATTTAGTATAGGAATAAAAATAGCCATAGAATTTTTTTTGATATTTGGTTGTGTGATTCCATCTTGATGGGATATATTTCCAGATTTGGTCCTAGTGAGTAAAATTTGTATCTTGTGGATCACACTTTTCTTCCCTTCTGTTTTATTCAACTTTGATTGGATTTCTGAGAGTGTCAACATAGTCCTTGGTTATTTATTCTCTTCATTGTTTTGAAGATGTTGATGCTTCTTAATTCACAACTTCCTTCCTGTTACTATAGCTAAGACCCATTCTATCATATGACGCTCTATTTAGGATTTCATCTAAAGTTGTAGAGCTTCCTGTTGATTTATCCAACTTCTTTCCCAAGTGGACTATTTCAGATTCAAGAGTGTTGTAGATATCTTATTTTTCTTTAAATTGAGCCTTTAGAACTTCTTCAATCTTATTTTCTTCTTCTACTTGAACCTTTAAGGTAGTTCTTGTATTTTCTTTATGTTTCTTGAGGGAAGTGATCTGAGCACCTTCTGTACGATACTAGTTTCTTCAACATCTTCTCCTAATCCTTTGATGGAGTTGACAACCTCATCCACACAGAGAAGATAGGATGGAATATTCTCTTCTTCATTCATCTTGAGAGTCTCAAATTGTCCTTTATAGAATTATAATTTTTCTCTCTTAATCTTATGATATCCTTCATAAATATTTTGTAGTTTGTCCCACATTTCTTTAATTGGGGCACAGTACATGACTTTGGTATATACTGATTTTGTTAATCCACAAAGAATAACATTCTTGGTCCTGGAATTATTATTATAGAGCATAATTTTAGTCATTTCAGTTGGAGGACTAATTGGAGCTTTGTAACCATTTACTACTGAAGCCCACACATCATATCCAAGTGACATAAACAATGCTTGCATTCTTATTTTCCAGAAGACATATTCTGATACATCAAATTTTGGGGCTTTGTTTATAGAGAACCCTTCCTGTCCCTCCATTGTGAGGATTCACCTTCGAATGGTTAGGATGTTCTTGAAGGAATCTCCTCTGATACCAATTGTTGGAATAATGAGAGGGGGGTGAATCAATATTACACAATAATCATCAATTTATTTTTCCACAATTTCTTTTTAATAAAACTATATTATTTACCAACAATTAATCATGAAATTCACAATACATAGAGATTTAACGTGGAACCCAAATGGGAGAAAACCACAAAAAATTCTTTATAAAATTTGTAAACACCAACCTATAGTAGACACCAATTTGCAATAATCTTTGCAAGCACCAACCTGTAGAGGACACCAATCCCCTTAATGAGCACCAACTCAACTTATGGGCACCAATCCACAAATTTTGTTTCACATGCACCAACCTGTAGGAGACACCAATCTCCTTGCTGAGAACCGATCCAAAGAATTATTGTTCACAGGATCCAACCTGTAGTAGACACCAAACAATCTCCTTCTTTGCTCCACCCTTCCACCCTGAAAATATTTCTAATTTGTAGTATGATTCAGAACACCTCTCCAACATGATTAATCTTATGTGTCATCAAACCTCATATCATCTTCATCACTTCCATGCTTTCATACAAACCTTTGAATATTTTTTCTCCTCACACATATTCACATCACCTTCATCACACCCTCTCCCTTTCAACACAATCTGGGAATCATTATATATTTGAGCTCATACACCAAGCATTTGTTCTCAATAAAATCATATTCAACAAGTTAACTCTAGTTCCATTGATTCTTCATCAAGTCGGGCTACAAATTCTCCACGAAAAACTGGCCTTTAGCTTCCTTCTGTCGCACAAAAATTAGTTCACTAGTATTCGATGCTCAAATACCATCCAATCTGGATCTCAAATCAATCTCCTTCATCGATTTTCTGTTTCTTTTGTTGGGACCACCGATCTATCAGGCCCTTGGGACCTCATCACTTAGCCACCATCATATTTATATCTCTATTCAATCTCCACCATTGATCTACAATCATGTTTATTGGGACCACGAGGAGTCAGAAAAACTCAACACTGCCTCAGAGTACTGCAACAAATGATGAGTATTGTGATGGATGATGAGTTATATGAAGGATGACAAGTACTGCGATGAATCGAATGATGCTCACAATATAAAATCAAGGGCTCCAAATACATCACCCCCTCAACATGCATGATGGTCAACTTCTGTTCCTCAATCCTTTCGTAATATGGCTAGGTGGGACTCACATAGATATAATATTCTCAACGTATCTTGTTTATACATCGAGCAATGATCTAGATTTATCCTAGGATCTCCTTCATTAGAGTACCTCCACTGGACTAGTCAACCAATCTACTTTGATCAATGATTCTTCTATGGATGATCCATATCTCTTGATATCTCCTCCAATGAATAGTTAGATTTCATTGTTAATCCCACTCTGATGGATGCTCCAGATCTCCTTGCTATAGCTCTGATAGATCAACGGTTCTTGTTAACTCAAGGTTTCTCCTCTTGGAGTCTGTCCATCCACTTCGATGATAAGTACTATGATGGATCCAACAGTTCTTGAAGACTCAGGATCAACGATGTTGATCACATAATTTTTTTAACCTACACAATAGTTATCTCTTGTGAGATGGTCATGTGGGACCCACATTGATCTACGAATGAGATTGCATCTATCTTGCATGCTGACCTACGGTCTATATTTCTCCTTTATCGGAGTCCCAATGCATCCTTACACTCAAGCACTCTAATGGATGATCATATATCTCTTGTAGCCACTCCAATGAATGGTATAGGATTTGTTGTTACCATTCTTCGATTAGATCAATGAATGTCATTAACTCAGGGTTTCCTTCATCATTGGACTCCATGTCACCTTGCACTATGCATGTCCTAACACGTGGTTCTGTATAATGAATTACACATGGCTTCTCTCAATTCATTTTTTACGTCAGCATGATGTTTCCTTCACGTGGAATCCTTCCACGTGATGTGGCACCTCCAACCCTATGATGTCATCCCTTCCTCTTTCTCTGCTCTATCACCATGTTGAATTAACATTGGGCACATGGAAGTGTACTTGTTTCTTACGAGTCCTTACAGGAATGGTCAATATGACTTATCCATGGTTGATTTATGTTGTCAATTACTCCATTGCTGATAACAGTGTAGTCATTGAAAACTTACTGACAAGGCTCAATTATATTTACCCAACGATACTGTGCCCAACATTGAAACTTTCGCTTCGATAGAATGTTGCCACATTCCATCTTCCAGATCCATTGATATGGTTTTATAGCAAATCTGTGTCGTCATTTGGTTTGTTTATCGACGTCGATGATTTCAATAAGGATATTTTCGTCGATGATCAAGAGACTTCCCACATCGGTGATAAATCATCAATGATCAATTATTTAATGAATTCTTGTGCCCCAATATAGAATCCACGACGATATGATCATGGCCATTGGATCTGAAGGGGATAGCATCAAACAAATCTCTGTAGTTCATTCACGTTATCTCGTAGAATGGATTCTGAATGAAAAATTCTATGCATCCAACACAACAAGGGTTAATTCGTCATTTTTGCGACCTCGATAACCTCTGTTCCTTGTTGATATCTCAAACTTCTTCACATTATTACACCATACTCTCAGAGTCTCCCCTTTGTCGGGTCATTTCATTCCTTAGATTTGTGCATGGTTCAGGTTCGATCATTGGACCTGGCATCACAGTCTCCCTGCCTTCATCATTAACAATGGTCAGTCTCCCCTTACTTGTTCATGGTTGTCCTTCACCATTGTTGATTGTGGTTGACCATGACGATGGATGAATATGATTGACCGAGGGTTATTATGGTTGACCATGCCCATGGATGACCTTCATTGACCATGTGGATCACATATTCTGATGGGCTATGTTGATTATGTTTAACCATAGTTTACTATGACACTACCACATTACATTGTTGATCATGTTTTGTTTGTCACATTGTGACATCAGGTTTTGTTCATCACATTGTGACATCAAATTTTCTTTGTCACATGACATAATAAAGTTATGGTCGTCAAATTATGACAAAGGGTTTTTGTTTGTCACATAATGGTGTTGGAATAGGTATTTGATAGACCAACAATGGGTTATGTTCATTACATTGCGACATCAAGAAATGTTTGTGTCATTGCAATGTTGGTGTATGTTTTCACATTGCTACATTGGGTTGTGTACATCACATTGCGACAATGGGTTTTTTTCATGACCTTACGGCATTTGGAAATGTATGTCACAATGTGACATTACAATATGTGCGTCACATAGTGACAATAGGGATATGTTCATCACATTGTGATGTTACAATGTTTGCTACATTGAAAAGTGACTATGTTTGACATATTGTGACGTTTGGAAATGTTTGTCACATTGCGATGTCAGGATATGTGTGTCACATTGCAATATGAGGAAATGTTTGTCACATTGCGATGAGAGGGTGATGTGCGATGTCTATTTATGTTAATAACAATGTGACGTTATTATCCACATTGCGAGGACATGGCTATGTTCCTCACATTGCGATGCCAATTTATGTTTGTCACATCGTGATGTTACTATGTTCAACAAATTGCAATGTTGCTATGTTCGTCAGACTACAATGTTACTATGTTCGTCATTGCGCGATGTTACTATGTTTAACACATTACAACATCACTATTTTCTTCACGTTGTAGCATCTGGTTTTGTTCGTGAGATTTCAAAGTTGGGTTATGTTCATCACATGACAAGTTGGTTTATGTTCGACACATTATGAAAAGGAAGTTTTGATGATGTTTTTAAAAAGAAATATAACTAAGTGTTTCATTTGTGAAAAATATAGGAACTTTGAATTGATGCGATATATTACATAGAAGGAAACTTAGAATCATTCTTGATCTAAGGAAATTGATCATAAAATTAAATATATCAACAATACATTGTGACGGTAGGGGAATGTTCGTCACATTGTGACATCTGTTTATGTTCGTCACATTGCCACAATAGGGTTATGTTTGTTACATTACAATGTATATATATGTTCATCACATTATGACATTACAATGTTTGTAACATTGCAATGTGGCTATGTTCGACACATTGTGAAGTTGGGAATTTTTTGTCACATTTCAACGTCAGGATATGTGCTCCATATTGCAACATGAGGAAATGTTGGTCACATAGTGACAACATGGTGATGTGCGACGTATGTTTATGTTCGTCACAATGTGACATTACTAACCACATTGCGAGGACATGGCTATGTTCCTTACATTGTGATGTCAATTTATGTTTGTCACATTGTAACATTACTATTTTCAACAGATTGCAATGTTACTAGGTTAATCAGATTATAATGTTACTATGTTCATCATTACGAGATGTTACTATTTTCAACGAATTGCAACATTACTATGTGAGTCACGTTTTAATGTTCAGTTTTGTTTGTTAGATTGTAACATTGGGTTATGTTTATTGCATGACAAGGTTGGTTTGTGTTCAACACATTACATAAATGAAGTTTTGGCGATGCTTTTAAAAATAAATATAACTAATTGTTTCATTTGTGAAAAATATAGGAATTTTGAACTGATGTGATATATTACATAGAAGCAAAATTAGAACAATACTTGTTCTTTAAGGACATTGACATCATATGATCTTGAACTATAAAATCTATCACTTTGAAATAAACATATTTAAAATTAGAGTATGCATTTATACATTATGCCTTTCGGTGTTGCAAATTATGGTTGTCAGGAAAACACAAAGGAATGGGTTAAAAGAAACAACCACTTTATAAAATTTTATGTTCGCCACATTGCGACGTTACTATGTTCGACATATTGGAATGCTACTATGTTGGAAAGATTGCAACGTTATTATGTTTGTCACATTGCACATTTACTATGTTTCTCACATTGCAATGTTACTATGTTAATCACATTTCAACATTACAATGTTCGTCATGTTTTAATGTCTGATTTTGTTCGTCAGATTTTAATGTCGAGTTATGTTTGTCACATGACCAACTTGGTTTGTCTTTGACAAATTATGAAAATAAAATTTTGGACAAGTTTTTTTTTTAAATGATAACAAAAAATGTTTGAACAAGTTTAAAACAAAAATGACAACAAAGTGTTTCCTTTGTGACAAAGATAGGAACTTTGAACTTATGTGATATATTACATAGAAGGAAATATGGAATCATAATTTTTCTAAGGACATTGATAGCAAATCATCTTGAACTGAAAAATATATCCCTTCCAAATAAGCATATATAAAATTAGACTATGCATTTATGCATTCCACGTTTTGGTGTTGCAAATTGCAATAATCACAAAAACACAAATGAAGGGGTTAAAAGTAATTATGATTTATGGTTGTAAAATATTTAATTGAAATCCATTTATGACTAAGTGTGATCGATTTCATCTTTAATGGTTTTAATCGTCAACCCTGTGAGTGTCACAAAGGTGACATATACTTTCATACCATTTTGATTTATTTTTCCTTTTATATTTTATAATAAAATAAAATTTTCATCAAAATATTTTTTTTTATATTCAAATCTTTTATAAAAGATATTTATATCTTTTGACAAATTTAAAATATTTTTATGTTCTCTTCATATATAGTTATTAGAAATTTGGTTTAAAATAAAAAATAATATTTTTCTTCTTTAAATAATAATTTGGTTTAAAATAAAAAATAATATTTTTCTTCTTTAAATAATAATTTGGTTTAAAATAAAAAATAATATTTTTCTTCTTTAAATAATATATTGTTATTAAAAATTTGGTTTACATTTAACACTTTATTAATTTTATTTGAATTTTTTTAATAACTTATATTTTAATTTAAAAACAAATAATATCTACACACCTCATAGTTATTTTTCGTCGTGACACTATCATTATAAAATTAAAGGCAGTAAGAGTAGCCTCGCCAGATTTAGTGGAATGGTCATTGATTTCTCCATTATGAGACGCTAAAACACAGTACCCTTCCTTAACCAAATACGTTGAAAGCGCATCCCAATCGCTGGTTACCAAGGCGGAGTTAAGGGTTCTGTATCATTTATTTAAATAATTTAAAAACAAATAATCCCAGTACAGTTATTAAACCACCGAATATCCGTCCAATTCGTTGCTGCACGCAATCACCGGCAAAAGAGCGTGTTACTCCCTTTCCCTGAATCAATTCTAGATTTATCCATTATTTACTCTCCTAAAAAGGTTGGCTAAAAAGAACACTCCCCAATGACTAATGACAATTGATTCGCTTATCCAAAATAAAAATATTTTATCAACTCGCAATCTCAGCTAGGTAGATTTTCAACGTGGAAATTATTATAGGATTACAGGTTATTAAGACAGATTGCAGTTTAACATCAATGTGCCTTTTTTTTTCAACCAAAAAAA
>JZKD02S2257153.1:138422-166572 GCA_000966675.3 Picea glauca | reverse complement strand
AAAATCCTTGAGGATTCTTAGTTGGTTTTCAAGATCATGGGGACTCCTTGCCATAAGAACGATATCATCAGCATAAATAAGAAGATTGATGACTATACCAGTGAGAGTAGGGCCGGTACAACCTGGTTTTTTCAAGCATTCTTCTAACTTGTCAATGTATATGCCAAAAAGGGTAGGGGACAAGGGACAACCTTGTTTGACTCTGATATTGCAGTTAATATATTTTGACCATCCCTGAGTGTTTTTAAACTTACCAATAACATTCTCATACATCCTTATTGCAGCAGCCCTCAACTCGAGAGACACTTTTATCTCTTCCAACCTATTCCAAAGTTTTTTTCTAGAAATTAGTATCCAAATACTAATTTTTCAATGTTCTCTTTATTACAGGAATAGGGTTATTCCCATAGCACCAAGAGGTGGTGTTCCTGAGCACCGGTATCGTATATGCCAGAAGAAGTACTAAGATTTTAACTTGCCTCATTGGAGTGAGGTATAAGAAGGGTGGAATTCTTTGTTTCATACTCCTTTTCAGTGTTATTATGCCCTGATTCCACTTCATCAAGATAAATTGGCCTTTGTACTAGTCAAATGTGTCTAAAGTTGATATTAAGTAAGGATTATTGCATGTGGATTAAAAGGCGTTTTTTTGGCAAAATAAAATGGTATTATAACGCCATTTTGGTTTATGTGGTCAAGTATTGTGGTCTCGGTTGTCTTTTACATTCTTAATGATTATTTTAGCAAAACATTATTGGCCAGGAGCCAATCTCCAATCCTCAAAGTCACGCACCTGCAGTCATAAAAAACAAGGGTTAGCCACAAGTCAACACATAAGTCAAGACAAAGCCAGCGTAGAAGCATCAGTTCAAGCCATGAGGACAATGTAGAGATAGATGGAATTATTTTCCAAAAGGAATGTAGCCATATGAAGTGCTAATAAAACCGAGTGATGAGAAAAGAAGATGTAAACTCGAGCTTATAAAATATCCACCAGATCATAGAACCCAAGACCATTGGACCTGTTTGCCCATTGTCAGATGACAACGCTAATTATGTAGGTTGCAATGAAGATTCAATTAGTGTACAGATGCACGCTAAAGGAAGTTTTTAACAACAAATTTCATAAAGATCCTACCCTGCCAGATGACGTTCTCAGGAAATTGTAGCAATATCACGGTTCTTATGGAAACAAATTGAAAAGAAATAATATCTTTTGCCTAACATCACTCTGGAGATACTTGTGCTGGATGCTCCACTTACACCTATAAACGCGAGTTGGGTGGCTCTAAACTCTTTCTATACTCCCACCATATTTCACCAGGTTCTGTGCTTTACCTAAACTTACTTTTGCATGGCTTCCTCCATCGTGAGATCATCAACTACAATGTCAACATTACACTTGATCATGTTTTTTCTTCGGCCAGGGACGAATGCAAGTAGTAGAGTGAATAGTGGGAATTTCTCTCAGGACTTTGACATCACTTGGTCTTCTAATCATGCCAAATTTCTCAATGGAGGCCAACAGTTGCATATCCTACTTGACTGATCCTCGGGATCAGGCTTAACATCCAAGAATAAGTTTCTCTTTGGCAACATTAGAATGCAAATAAAGTGGGTGCCCGGAGACTCAACTGAAACTTTCACTTCTTATTATATTTCTTCAAATGAAGGGCCCAAGCATGATGAAGTGGATTTTGAGTTTCTGAGAAATGTGTCTGAGGAGCCTTACATTGTGCAAACCAACATATTTTCTCATGGAATTGGCAACAGAGAACAACGCATTTATTTGTGGTTAACCCCCACCGTCGATTTCCACACATATGCCATTCAGTGGAACCTTCATCACATCATATTGTATGTGAACGCCACTCCCATACGAGTGTATAAGAACAATGAAGCAATGGGAGTGCCCTATCTGAATAGCCAGGCCATGCGAGTCCACTCCATCTTGTAGAATGCAGATTATTGGGCAACTCAAGGACGGATGGTGAAGCAACACCACTTGGAACTATTACAAAATTCTTCGTATCTCGTTAGTGGAAAAGGATGGCACGATGACCAAAACCATTTAGAGGCCCATGATGCCTGGAACGAACTCCATTCTCCCGACTATGGGGATGAAGATTATTTGAATGAACACAAGAGATTTAACATCACCCATTGGCTCCAAGCTCTGTTTCCACTTGTTTATATGAAGCCCCTTGACGGGGTCATCAGTCTGGTAGAACTGGAGGACTGGCATGTTCAAATTGCTGTCAAGAGGTTGTTGCATTGCATGGATAGAGAGTTGGATTCCATTGATGAAAACAAGATCCAACATCTTCGGGATTAGTTCAATATTTCCAAGAGCATGATTAGTTAGCAATAATCATATCCAGAGTTTGAAGCAATAGTTCATGGATCATTCCATATTTTTAGGCAAAGAAATCAAAAGTGCATTAGCTAATGAAACCAACATTATAGCATATTGACAACAAATCCTAATTTCCAGAGATCCGATCCAAGTACATAAGTATTCAAGAATCTAATTACATATCTAAGTACCATTGCATCCATTTGACTAAGAGAATCTTAGTTTGATGAGGTGTTCTACTTTTTGTCTATTCCCTATTCTTTTATCCATTTACATATAAAAACGACTTATCTGATATACAATTTGATTGCCTCCGATCAACAGGGTGTTTACTTGACTCCATGCCCAATGGTGTTTTCTGATCGACATTTAGCCCATTTCTCTTTTTCTCTCTCCCATCTACCCGATCCATCTTCTTTCAAAACCCAAACACATTCTTATTTATAAAATTATTGCAATAACTGAAGGGGTGCTAGGCTTGACCCTATAGCAGTCTAGGGGAAACTTCTAGCACTAACATTTTTGGCACCGTTTTCGGGGATGAAGCAATGAATATATCTTCTCTGGGAGAACGACAACGTTCATATCTGCTTCTTGATGGTGAACAGGAAGAGGGCAGATACATGACTGCACATCTTTCACCATGGCAACTCCATTTTCCTGCGATTCATAGGCGACTCCACTGGTTGAAGATCCATGACGACCATGGAAACTATTTTGGCTTGGAGGTATGCATTTTTTGATTTCACCAACATAGCTGGTTTTCGACATCCAGTACCTTCGATATCTGAATGGGATGACTATCTTCCCAAATTTAGAGGATGAAAGTATGATCATCTCGGTGAGCATTTATCAAATTTTCATAAATGCATGCTTGAACATAATTTTGTTCACGAGGATGTATTAATCAAGATGTTCAGATTTTCATTAGAAGAACATGCTCATGAATGGTGTCAGTCCCTTCTTGCTACTAGAATTCATTCTTTGAACATGTTTCACACTGTCTTTCATCATTATTACAAAAACATTTATCCAGTTGATTTTCCTTTTGATAACTGTTGTAAAGAAATTGAATTTGACATTCAACATATAGTTAGTACTTCTTTTGTTTGTAAGAATGTTGGGGACAACCATATTGTTGACACATTTGTGCTTTGTTCAATTGTTTATAGTAATTTTGATTATGATATAAATGATGCTTATGTTGAGGAAAGAGAAGATGTTTCGTCGTCTTCCGAATCTCCTTCTAAATCTGTTTTACAGCATGAGGCTACTCGTCCTTATATGCAAGACACAAAGGATTTTGGCTCACCTATCTATGATAGGTGTTATAATTCTGAAGATGATGGTATTTTTTATGAACAACAGATCTTATTTTTTCTCTCTAAGGCCTTTGATCAACAACTATATCGCAACAAAAATTCAGATTCTCTTCTTGATAGTCATGGTTCAAGTGGAGGGAAAATTTTCACATCAACATATAATGAAAAATTCAGCAGTAAGCCACTTTATGACAGCTATGCATCCGAGGTTGAGGAAGGATGGGGACCTGAAGCAGTTTTATGTACAAAAAACTAGTGAAATAAACTTGCAATCACATTCATATTTGCAAATAGTTGAACGTGGAAGCCATTATCAAAAAGAAGATATGCAGAAACCTTTTGATTTTCAGATGAAACAACAGAAAGAGGTTTCTCTTTGTCTCTTTCATGATCCTTTTTCTGATTATATGGAGTTTTCAAATGGAAAATTACTCTTGCTCAACGAAGGTTGGATTTTCTTCACTTTTCCTTTTAACTTTGATATGCTATGGGTCTCTTTATTTGTCAGAACCAGATCAAGAGTTTTACCAATTAGTAGATTACTTGAATGGATTCATTGGAAGCATTCTTTTACATGATCTAAAGGAAACAATTGGTTAAAAGTAGGGCATGCAATAAGCTCTCTTTTTGAGCATTTGTTTTCACAGTTTTCATAGTGTAATCAATTTTGCAGTGAGTTTGTTTTCAACATTTGTTAGAGTTTGATAAGTTGCAGAAGTTTGAAGCCAGAGTTGAGACGGTATTGACTGATTCCATAACCCAATAGACTAGGCAGAGCATAAATGTGGATGTTTGTAGAGGCGAAAGTGTACATGTTACATTGCATGGATGCACAGAGGAAAGGCACAGTGGTCTGCTTGTTCTTAATGCCTCACAGGGAGAGCATCATCCTCCAGAAGGAGCCAATGTTAGTATCCAAATACTACTTTTTCAATGTTCTCTTTGTTACAGGAATAGGGTTATTCCCGTAGCACCAAGACGTGGTGTTCCTGAGCACCAGTATCGTATATGCCAAAAGTAGTACTGAGATTTTAACTTGCCTCGTTGGAGGGAGGTATAAGAAGGGTGGAAGTCTTTGTTTCATATGTCTTTTCAGTGTTATTATGCCCTGATTCCACTTCATCAAGATAAATTGGCCTTTGTACTAGTCAAATGTGTCTAAATTTGATATTAAGTAAGGATTATTGCCTGTGGATTAAAAGGCAGTTTTCTGGCAAAAGAAAATGGTATTATAACACCATTTTGGTTTATGTGGTCAAGTATTGTGGTCTCAGTTGTCTTTTACATTCTTAATGATTATTTTAGCAAAAAATTATTGGCCAGGAGCCAATCTCTAGTCCTCGAAGCCACGCACCTGCAGTCATACAAAACAAGGGTTAGCCACAAGTCAACACATAAGTCAAGACAAATCCAGCACAGAAGCATCATTTCAAGCCATGAGGACAACGTAGAGATAGATGAAATTATTTTCCAAAAGGAATGTAACCATATGAAGTGTTAATAAAACCAAGTGATGAGCAAAGAAGATGGAAACACGAGCTTATAAAATATCCACCAGATCGTAGAACCCGAGACCATTGGACCTGTTCACCCATTGTCAGATGACATCGTTAATTATGCAAGTTGCAATGAAGATTCAATTAGTGTACAGGTGCATGCTAAAGGAAGGGTTTAACAACAAATGTCATAAAGATCCTACGCTTCCATATGACGTGCTTAGGAAATCGCAGCAATATCATGGTTCTTATGGAAACAAATTGAAAAGAAATAATGTCTTCTGCCTAACGTCACTCTGGAGATACTTGTGCTGGATGCTCCACTTACACCTATAAATGCGAGTTGGGTGGCTCTAACCTCTTTCTATACTCTCACCATATTTCACTAGGTTCTGTGCTTTACCTAAAATTACTTGTACATGGCTTCCTCCATCATGAGATCGTCAACTACAATGTAAACATTACACTTGATCATGTTTTTGCTTCTGTCGGGGATGGCTGCAAGCAACAGAGTCAATAGTGGGAATTTCTCTCAGGACTTTGACATCACTTGGTCTTCTGATCATGCCAGATTTCTCAATGGAGGCCAACAGTTGCAGCTCCTACTTGACTGATCCTCGGGATCGGGCTTCACATCCAAGAATAAGTTTCTCTTTAGAAACATTAGAATGCAAATAAAGTTGGTGCTCAGAGACTCAGCTGGAACTGTCACTGCTTATTATCTTTCTTCAAATGAAGGGCCCAAGCATGATGAAGTGGATTTTGAGTTTCTGAGAAATGTGTCCGATGAGCCTTACATTGTGTAGACCAACATATTTTCTCATGGAATTGGAAACAAAGAACAACGCATTTATTTGTGGTTCGCCCCCACCCCCGAGTTCCACACATATGCCATTCAGTGGAACCCGCATCACATCATATTCTATGTGAACGCCACTCCCATCCGAGTGTATAGGAACAACGAAGCAATGGGAGTGCCCTATCTGAATAGCCAGGCCATGGGATTCCACTCCAGCTTGTGGAATGTGGATTATTGGGTGACTCAAGAAGGGCTGGTGAAGCAACACCACCTGGAACTATTACAAAATTCTTTGTATATCATTAGTGGCAAAGGATGGCACGATGACCAAAACCATTCAGAGGCCCATGATGCCTGGAATGAGCTCCATTCTCTCGACTATGGAAATGAAGATTATTTGAATGACCACGAGAGATTTAACATCACCCATCGACTCCTATCTCTATTTCCACTTGTTGATATGAAGCCCCTTGACGGGTTCATCAGTCTGGTAGAATTGGAGGATTGGCATGTTCAAATTGCTGTCAAGAGGTTGTTGCATCGCACAGATAGAGAGTTGGAGTCCGTTGATGCAAACAAGATCCAACATCTTCGGGATTAGTTCAATTTTTCCAGGAGCATGATTAGTTTTCAATAATCATATCCAGAGTTTGAAGCAATAGTTCATGGATCATTCCATATTTTTAGGCAAAGAAATCAAAAGAGCATTAGCTAATGAAACTGACATTATAGCATATTGACAACAAATCCTAATTTACAGAGATCCGATCCAAGTACATAAGTATTCAAGAACCTAATTACATATCTCATATTTTAACGTGGCAGAATAATTGGCGAGATGACTCAAGATCAGAGATTGCAAGGAATTTAATTTCAGTTGTCCCAGATTTTTTTGCAAGATACCATAGATTGTTTCTATTCCTAGTTCATTGTGATGCTTGTTTAGAAGGAGATAACAAGAGTTTGTTTTTGGGACTCATCTATTTAAGTCATGTTTTGTAATGAACTCTGAGGGGAGAAGACCCATGAGGGTAAGGCCTGAGAAGATATCAATGAAATAGCATCAAGCCTGAGTGAGTGTATGCCTGAAGACATTGTATTTCTGTAATCATTTCTGACATTGGATATATATGACATTTGTTTATCAGATTGTGATTTTCTTGTCTAAACATTTTTTTTCCACCTTCCTTGTTTTACATTCTGACATTCATCTTACTTGAATGAATTACAGACATTGAGAATCAATGGCAGCTTATGGATGATAGATTCCCGAGCGATAAATATTTTGTTGTGACTGCCTATCATCCATCTATTTTGTTTCAAGTACTGTTGAATCCATTTGACTAAGAAAATATTAGTTTGACGAGGTGTTCTACTTTTTGTCCATTCCCTATTCTTCTATCCATTTACATATAAAAACGACTTATCTGATATACAATTTGATTGCCTCTAATCAATAGGGTGTTTACTTGACTGCATGCCCAATGGTGTTTTACTAATCGACATTTAGCCCATTTCTCTTTTTCTTTTTCTCCCGTCTACCCAATCCATATTCTTTCAAAACCCAAACACATTCTTATTTATAAAATTATTGCAATAATTGAAGGGGTGCTAGGCTTGACCCTATAGCAGTCTAGGGGCAACTTCTAGCACTAACAGGAACCATATCAAAAGCTTTTCTAAAGTCAGAAAAACAACAAAAAAGATTGGTTTTAGTATTGCATAACTCCTCTTCAATGATCCTAAAGGTAACACGATGTTCCATAGTTGAATGATATCTCTTAAACTCGGCATGGCCTTTATCTCTTTTACCAGGACTTTCTAGCCAAAGGCTAATCTTCTTTTCCAAAATAATTCCATAAAGCTTGACTAAAATCAGGCTAATCATAATGGTCCTATAATTAGAGGGTGTAAGGTAACTAGAGAGGTAGTGGGGTGGCCCAAAGGGCCCATAGTGATAATAGTGAATAATATTGTGATTGTACAAGAAAGGATTGCTTGAGGAGTTTTATCCTTCCATAAGGATTAATATATGGTGTTACCCTACCTCAAGGGTTTTTCTATTTCTTGTGTTCATGTTATGGTGAATGGTTTATGGTTTATTCTTGGTATTATTGAATTATATTTGTAGATCTGGTATAGGTACTTAACAATTGGTATCAGAGCACTTTCCTTGGCTAAAGAAGGGAATATTTGTTTCTATTTTTGCATAATTGTTTCTAGGGAAAAAAAAGATGGCGGTGCACTTTAGGTTCAGATATGAAGTTTTACAAGATGAATTTGGAAAAAAAAATTGTGTATTTGAATTCCTCGCGGAAAAATACCCAATTTCAAAAAAAAAAAACAATTGAAACGGAGTTCGGGAAGTAAAATTATGAGCATTTTAAATTCAACAGTTTTTCAAGGTTTTTCCAGAAAAAGCCACGATTTTCTACCGTAACTTATTGTTCTATTTTTTTGGGTTTTTCATAGAAATATGTATTTTACAGAGAAATGTGATGGCCCTAGTATTGAAGCATAGTGAAGAATATTGTGATTGTACAGGCAATGATTACTTGAGGAGTTTTATCCTTCCATAAGGATTAATATATGGTGTTACCCTACCTCAAGGGTTTTCTCTATTTCCTGTGTTCATGTTATAGTGAATGGTTTATGGTTTATTCTTGGTTATTTTGAGATTTATCTTCAGAGAACTTTCCTTGGTAGACATTGTGGGCAAATATTTTTTATTTTTGCAGATTGTTTTTCGGAGAAGAAAAAAGAGGGCCGCGACATTCCAAAATTTTTCAGTATATTTATGTGAAAAATTTGCAGAAACCGGTTGTATATCTAAGTTCCTCTTAGAAAAACACCAAATTTGAAAAAAAAATCGTCCGAAACGAAGTCTAAGAAGTCAAAATATTGAAGTTTTAAAATCTGCAAATTTTTCAGGGTTTTTTCTGCGGACGACGGTGCGATTTTGTTTTATTTTTGTAGCAGCTGGAGGTCGAATTTTCCCAAACAAATTATAGGTATGAATTCCTCTCACAATTTCACCCAATTTCAAAAAACAATTAGCTGAAATGGAGTCCGGGAAGTGAAGTTATGAGCATTTTAAAGTCAACAATTTTTCAGGGTTTTTCCGGAAGACGCCGCGATTTTCTGCAGTAAGTTATTGTTCTATTTTTTGATTTTTTTCATGATGGATGTGGGACCAAAGAGTTCATAGGGTGATAAGATGGCTATTTCCTCTCAAACCCTCAAGGGAATTCGTGAAGCATTCAAATCCAAATTGTATGACACATTGGATGCTAGATTGCATGACCTTGCAAATGGCCTCAATGATAGTTTCCGTAGTATTCAAGATTCATTGGATAATATGCAATGAATATTTCTTATGGTGGACATCAGGGATGAATATAATCAAGAAATATATGCTTGGTATGATTTTGAGGCCGATTGTGATGAGTGGTAGATGGATAGTTGTCATTTCTGGGATGACAACCACTTTCATATTTTGTTTGATGACTCTAATCCACCTTCTGTAGAGAGCATCAATGTGAAAAATCGAGAGCTAATGATTATTACCAGTGTCCATCCTACATATTCTATAGTGGTATTATTCCTTCCAGATTCTGCTACGACCCTTTTCCACTATGTGGATGGATCTTCTTATTTGGATCCACATGATAGGTGTCAGTCTTTGGAGCATCATTTTGAGTTGGTTATTGGGTTCCAAAATCTTCCACAGGGAGTTCACATGAGAACTTGTACATGGTACCCAGGCTTACAATGGTGGTTGGACTACTTCAACATGGAAGATTTCCTTTCTACACGGGACCTTGGTTCTTCAATCTTCTTCAACATTATGGTCCACAATTATCCATGGGACCCTGGTATATGGTTGTACATCAAGCGTTGAGGACAACACTTTCATAAGGGGGATGGCATGTAAGGTAGCTAGAGAGGTAGTGGGGGGGCCCAGAGGGCCCATAATGATAATAGTGAATAATATTGTGATTGTACAAGCAACGATTTCTTGAGGAGTTTTATCCTTCCATAAGGATTAATATATGGTGTTACCCTACCTCAAGGGTTTTCTCTATTTCTTGTGTTCATGTTATGGTGAATGTTTTATGGTTTATTCTTGGTATTATTTAATTATATTTGTAGATATGGTATAGGTACTTAACAAAGGGAATGTTTCTATCCCCATTTTTAAAAATAGGAACAATGAATCTTTGCATCTAGGGTTTAGGGAATCCCTGCTTGACTGCTAAATTCAAGAGCTTGTGTATGTGAGGGATAAGGATTTGCCCTCCAATTTTAAAAATTTCAGCTTGGTAGCCTTCAATGTCCTTATCTTTCCCATTTGCGATCCACTTAACCCTGAACTCTATGTACTCTAAAGAAAAAACTTCTTCCTTTGTAGGGACAATAGGAATGATGTCCATGGCATTAGGGAATTCATAAATACTTTTAAGGTAGGAATTCCAGTCCCGTAAGGGAATCCTATTATTTTCTTTAGTATTGCGTTTTAGAATTTGTCTCTAGAACTTCTTAGGATCCAACTTGTATAGTTGTGAAAACTGCTCTTGCCTTTTATTGATATAGTATCTTTTTTCCTTTTAATTAGGGCTTTGTACGTATTGATCTTATCGAGTTTTAAGGGCTCATTAGAAGCATCCCTAATGGATTTCCTAGCAATTTTACATTCTTTATCATGGTTGGTCATTCTATTATTCTTTTTATAGGACACCTCAAAAGAGAACTTGTTAATAGAAGTGGAAAGGGTAGTTGTAAAATTATGATAGAGTTCTTCAATGTTGTCCTTAAAAAACGTCAATTTAATAAAAAATGGTTCATCAATTTAGACGCAACATATAAAAAAACGCATTTAGAAGACTAAATAAATAAATATATATAACACTAATGTAATTACATGATATACAATATATATTAAAAAAATAAGCATATTTAAAAAGTGAAAATAAATAAACTTATCATATATAAACTAAAATTTAGCATATTAAAAACATCAAAATAAATAATGGTCAATCAATTTAGACACAACATATAAACAAACTCATTTAGAAGACTAAATAAACAAGTAATGCGTGGCAGTGTAGTCCCTACCAGGTTGAATTGAGAATAAATGCACAGGGATAGGAAAAAGTAGTGGAGGTAGATGGAAATTGCAGCGGAGATGTGGAAAGCAACATGAAGCACAAGTGGTATCCATGCAGTAAATGACACGTGGCCTCTAGAGCCCCATTTATTTTTTGAAAGTATATAATCTATTTTTCTATGTTGAAAAATTATGTGTATTTTGTCTATATATGTGGAAGCACAAGAAAAAGTTATATTCAAATTAGGAAAATACAATTTCTGCATAGTAGAAGATATAAATTTATGACGACATGAATATAAAAGGAGATAAAAAAAAAGTTTAATTTGAAATATATCAAAAAAGTTACATATTCCTGGAAATTTAAATGCATTTGTCATATAGACTGGGATTGGGGCTCATGCGGACCATAAGCATAGTGGAAGATAAAAATTTATGAGGACATAAATATAAAAGGAGATAAAAAACAATTTTATTTGAAATATATCAAAAAAGAATATTATCTGTTACATATTCCTGGAAATTTAAATGCGTTTGTCATATAGACTAGGATTGGGGCTCCCACGGACCATAAGAGAAATATGTAAAATATATAGGATTGTAGAAAGAAGAAGTGGTGGACGGTAGAGTGTAATATCTGAAAAGAATAAATTGAAATGTATAAGTCTTTGGCTAGACATTTCTATTTAAAAAAGTGGAATAACTGGGTTGATAAACAAAGCAGGATGCGATCAGTATAGACTTATAGTGATAGTACATATTACCCCTTTTTCTATTTGTTTGCTGATGCTTTTTCATTGATGTCATCGACGACTACTGGAATCGTGGCAACTTCCTGTTGCCTTTCGTTGGCGACCTGCTTCAATTCTCTTTTGAGCCATTCTTCAATGTAGCTTCTCATTGGGGTGACGTTGATCAAATTCCATATTTTTATGTTGAAAAGTTTCTTTTTTAATTCCCTGAAGTCGATAGAAAGATTACGCAGAGCCTAATCAATTTCCTCATTCTGTATCGAATAGTCAACTAGCCAGTTGTCGACATCATCTTGACCATATTCAAGGATGATGTAAAACTTTTCCAAAGACAACACCTTAAAAATATCAACCTATTTATCGAAGGCTTTCTTAGTTAAGGGAAAGGAGTTGACAATTAAGTTGGGGTCTCGGAAGTTGTTGGTCCTTCTGGCTAAGTTTATTCTGGCCAAATTTTTGAATAATTTGTCTTTATTTGATATGGCTTGTTCACATGACTGGACAATGAGATGCATGTTCTTCACTTTTTCTTTCCAGCATGCATTTAATTCAAAGATTTGGTTTTTGGATGGGAGATCTTATTGACTTTTTCTCGTTTCTATCATGTTGTTGACAATGGTGCCAAAAGAAAGGATCGTGTTTAAATAGAAATGTTCTTCATCTTTTAAATCCTCTTACAAATGTTAGAGAAAATTATGTGCCCTCATTCCAAAGGAAGTCATGGTTTGTGATGTTTCCCACGCCTCAGTAATTAGTTCCATTATTTTCTTGATATTATTCTCCACATATCCTCTAAACGATGTGAGGAGGATAGAGGATCCTTTTAACTTGGCTGCAGCGGTGGTAGGCATGGATATTGCCAAAGGATTGGCAAGAAATGTGATAGGAATCAAAGCTTCTTCCAATTCCTTGACCCGGTCCTTCAGTCTGGCATTCTTGGACTCAATGCCTCCAATGGAATCATCAAGAGAATATGCGGTTGCTATGTGAAGTCGACATATTTGGGACAACTACATATTCACAAGGTTAACCTCTGAATGAGATTTTCCTTTCTTATTTTTTACATCTTTTTTTTCAATAATTAATTTTTTGGACTGGCTGTAAAAAACAACACTCTGGAATACAAAGGATTCATCTTCGTCAAAATTTTCAGTATCAGATATGTTCATTGGATGACTATGATGGATCGTGTATTTGGGCTGATCAAGGTAGCAAAATACACTATCCATATCAGACTCAAGTTCCATGTTCTCACTCTGGATTTCAATCTCTTATGCCTGTTCCACAATTTTTTTTCTCTTCTTTTCCACTAGAAGCTTCTGAGAACTATCAATTTAGGGTGAGGAGGGTCGTTATCTCCTCCTTCATTTGAAGAACTCTGAGTTTCTTTGTTGTTGTGGTGGGCCACTGGAGCGATGCTCTAGGATGTTGTACTTCTGGGAGTGTTATTCACTAATTGAACACTCTTCTCACCGATGCCTTTTCCCTATTTCTTATACAATTCAGTGGTGCTTTGTAGTGTGTATAGGTTGCCGACATCTGAAGCAAGAGCGTTTTCGCCAGTGTCTCTATTTCCGGTCAGGTGTTTTTTGAAAAAATAATTTCTTAAGCCAAATGTTTGTAAATGTTGCAATTTTTTTTATTGGGGTCGAACCCTCTTAATATTTCAGCATATCTTAGGTTCAAGTTTCTAAAATGGGCTGAGAATTCGTCAATTTTGTTGGAATTCCTCAACACGAAGTCCCCGACTTTCCAAGGCAGAGGAATGAACTATTTTTTTCTCTTCTCTTGGAATAGATGCAACCAGTAGTTGTATTGCCTTTCTACTTCTGTAACAAAAATTCTATCAGTAATGGGACATGGAAGGAGACCAGGTTTTTCCCTAGAGCCAAAAATCCTTATCACAGTGTAATTATCTAGATGTTCAAGTGCCCCCTTCCTATCCAAAAAACTGGTTTTCTAGTCAGATATGTGGGGAACATCTTCTCCTAACAACAAAACTTTGAAAATAGACACAAGGCCATTAAAAACCTCATAAAAATAGTGGGAGGCCTTGTGCTTCCACAAGGCCTGGTACCAGAACGTTACTGGGTTGAATTCCCAGTTGACCTTCTTGGACAAAGACAGTTTTGGAAACTAGCAGTAATGTGTTATCACAAAAACTAAGTAGGATGACATATAAAATTTCTTCTCCTTTTTGAAGCTTGACATTTGGGAACAAATTTCACGGGAAATTAACTTTCCCCAATAAAAAATGGCTTGTTCCTTTACTATGAAATACAAAATATAAAGATCCATCTGAGAAATAATTGTTGTGGAATCTTGTCCCGTAGTTGTTGTGGACTCTTGTCTCGTTATTCTTGTAAACAAACAGACAATTTCCTGGAATTGATTTCTAAATGAACTAACCTGCAAGCTTGTGATACCTTCAGGAACTACCCTCAGGTCTTCCAAGAACTTGGGAAAGAGTTCCAACCCATTATTATGATTTGTTAGGAACTTCTTGGAATATTCTCCTTTGAACATCAATGTTGGCTCCAAAAATATTAACATATGGCAGAAGACCTGAGGTGACAATGAAACAGAAGAGCGGTCCCATAGTGGAATAATTCTTTGGTCTGAAATAAATTTATCGGCGCACCAAGAGATCTGCTTCTTACAATCAAAAACTTCAGGAACAAAACCTGCACGAGCAATCCCAGAGGTCCAAATTACTTCATTCTGGGCGACATGGGATGATTAATAAGAATATGCCTTGGACAACTGGAAGTTCTGGACCTCGCACCCGAAGATGTTCACTGTATCTCCACGGAACTGATGTCGATTTGATGCCATAGGTTTATGAGAATGTTCATTTTCTCCAGACGATGGTTGAAATGAACGGTTGGAGGTGATAATATAACTCTCCGTAAATGTTGGTTCAATTCTTATGAATGGGAAAGCTCCTTGAGCCATTCAATGATTAATGTCAATCTGTATGGGTGCTGCATGATGAACTGTTATCAGTAAATATTACTTATTGCATATTTAGAAGTGTGAAGGTGGGGGGTATGATAGAGAGAAATTAAGGATTGGAGGTTTCGTGAATGTGCCAACTCGACGATGTGAAAACAACTTTCATAATTTTAAAATCAACACTCGGAATGGATAATATAACCCTCCACAAATATTGGTTTAATGCGTATTAATAGGAGTTATCATCGAGTCTTTCGCTCATTAATCACAATCTATACGGTTTTGACATGATGAGCTGTTAGAATTAAATGTCACTAATTGCATATTTAGAAACAAGACACACACACACACACACACACACACACACACACACACACACACACACACATATAAACATTTTTTATTATAGACAAGTGTGAAGGTCACAAAGATGGGGAAGAGAAAGGAAGGAATGGAAAGGTATGAAAAGCGATCAGACAAGTTTCAAAATAGGGTTACGGGGGATACTCGGGAGAGGTGAGTGTTCGACAGTCAAATTTTATGTATCAGAATTTTTGACTACAAAACGTGTAAAACAGAAGAGAGCATGATGGGGAAGTTTAGAGACCGGTTTGTATATTTGCGAAATTCTGGGAAAGTGGCTAAGTATGGAATAGGGAAACAGTCGGTCAGACTCGTTTTCAGAATCGAGGATTGAATATTTTGTGAATGGACCAACCTGATGATGCGAAAATGACATTCCATGGTGTTTGAAATTAGCACTCGAAAGGGATAATATAACCATACAAAAAATTTGGTTTTATGTGTATTAATGGAAGATCTCCTCAAATCCTGGTTTAGCATTAACGCTTGCTAATTTCATACTTAGAAATAAGATCTTATATATAATTGCTAATTGCTAATTTCAAAGGGCGTAGACACATGAAACAATGATTAGGAATTGGATATTTCTTGAACCCGCCAACTCGACGATCATCGAAAGAAATTTGAAGAAATGGCGAAGTATGGAAAGCGGATGGTCGGGCTTCAAAATGGGGTGACAATAGTTCCACAGGAGATGTGAGGACCCAATGGTCAAATTTTATATCTCAGAAGTTTTCAGTGAAAAATGTGTACCACAGAAGAGGGATGATAGGTAGACTATAATACAAAAGATGATATGATGTGAGTTTGGTTGTAAATTTGTATATAGCAAAAGTTAGGGTATTGTTTGCAGGTCACAGAAAAATAGAAGTGTAATCCAGAGCCCGCCTACCCGGGAATCCATGGTCAGAGAAGTGGATGGGTATGGAATGGGGAAGAGGTCAGTCAGAGTCGGGATATAAAAGAAGGAGTGAAAAAGTTAACCTGCAAGTTCGCCAACCCACGCAGCTAGACATTTTCATAAAAATGATTAAGTGACGAGAAAGATAAAGTACAGGGAAAAGAGAAGTGATAATTTGGTTAAGTATAGAAGACGAAAAAGAAGGGATAATATATTCACATCTGTAATAGATATCCCATTTCTTGGCAAGATCTTTTCTGCATGTTTCTAGAGAAGTTATATACTTATTACATATACTTGGAAAGAAGTGCGAAGGTGGCGGTCACAAAAAACAACGACTAGGAATTGGAAATTGTCTGAACCCGCCAACCGGACGATCTGTGAAATAGATTGAAAGAAATGGCCATGGAAAGCGGTCAGACAGGTTTCAAAATAGGTTGACAAGGGTTCCTGAGGGGACATGAGGCCACGACGGTCAAATTGTATTGATCATAAATTTTGAGTGCATACTGTGTAACACAGAAGAGGGGCTAATGTAGAAATCCGGAAGGCAATTCATATATTGTAAAAGCTGGGGGGATGTTTGCAGGTCAAGGAACATTGGAAGTGCACTCTGCCTGTCCAAGAATTCGCAAGCAAAAAATTCAGGTAAGTATGGAATTGGAGGCATGAAAGAGATTCCAAGAAATGGCGAAATATGGAAAGCGGACACAGGGGCTTCAAAACGGGGTGACAATAGTTCCCCAGAAGACGTGAGGACCCGAAGGTCAAATTGCAGGTCTCAAAAATTTCATGTGAAAATTGTGTATCATGGAACAGGGTATGATGTGGGAGTATGGAAGTAAATTTGTACATCGCGGAGGTCCGGGTGTTGTTTGCAGGACACAAAAGAATGTAAGTGCAATATAGAGCCCACCTGCTGGAGAATCCGCAATCTAAAAATTGTCTAGGCATCGAATGGCTAGTGGTTGGTTGGATTCATGATATAAAATCAAAAGAAAAAATGTGAACCCGTGAGTCGGCCAACACGCGCATTGAGACATTTTCGAAAAAATGACTAAGTAACGAGAAAGAGAGAGTAGAGGGGAAAAATAAACGGGAAATTGGTCAAGTATAGAAGAGGGTAAAGAAGGTCCAATATATTCAAATCTACAATAGATATTCCATTTCCTGGCAATATCTTTTCTTTATGTTTCTCAAGAAGTTGTATACATATTTCATATACTTGGAAAGAAATCTGAAGGTACCAGGCATAGGAAACAACATCTAGAAATTTGAAATTTCCTGAACCCACAAACTCGACGATCCGCGAAAGAGATGTCAAGAAATGGTCAAGTGTGGAAAGAGGTCGAACGAGCTTCAAAATAGGGTGATGGGTTCTCGAGGAGATGTAAGGCCCTGACTGTCAAATTGTATATATCGGAACATTTTAGTGCAAAATGTGTAACACAGAAGAGGGGATGATGTGGGAGTCCAGAAGTAAATCTACATATCGCAGAAGCTAGAGTGATGTTTGTAGGTCACACAACAATGGAAAGTGCAATTTATACAAAGGGGAAGCGCTCGATCAAAACGCGTGAATCCGTCAACCTACACAAAAAGATATTTTCGAAAAAAATGACCAAGTAACCAGAAAGAGAAACTAGAGGGGATAAAAGAGTGGGAAAATAAATAGGCAGAGGGCTATTTTTGTAAGCGGGAATTAGTTTCAAACAACCCCCATTGTTGCAAAACCATGATTTGCTAGTAATTGTCAACATATGCTTTGTTGACGATTAGATTTTATTGCAACTTGTGGAAGTAAGTGTCTTCTTGATACATTATTCCATGATTGTAACATATTAACTTAAGTATTAAACTTCTTGCATTATGGGTTGTCAGCATTAAATCTTAATAATTAGATGTCTAGAAACAATAATGACGATATTGCTGCAACATTGTGATTTGGTATTGCTATGTTCTATCTGCATTACGAATAGAATTGAACATTGGTTTGAAACTGTCTGAAATTCATTTTTTGTTTCCATAAAATCCTAATGGATCAACACAATGAATTGTCATATAATTGTTAAATGCTCGATTTTATAATAAATTACTTAAGAAAATACAATATGGAATAATTACGAGACTATCGAACCATGCCAATGAGAAGAGGTGTTAAATCCAAAAAAGAAGCAACAAACAAGACTTCAAGGCAAAATTTTTAATAGTAAATCCATTAAAAAAAAAGAATATTGAGCACTGTATATCTATCCTTAGAAATTGGACCGAGTTCTTTGGGTCAAAACATTGAACATGTTTTCCATAGACATAGGCATAAGATCTGCAACATGTAGGAGCCATCGAGATTCTCTTCAACATGCATAAAAAACTAATTACCATGCTTTTTTTTAGGAAATCCTTGCGGTCTTCTCCTCAGTGGATCAATGTTCGGTGCTCCAATCTCAATATTTTGCGGAAGACCTAAGCTGACAAAGAAATAGGAAAGTGGGTCCATAGTGGAATAAATCCTTGGCTTGAAGTAGATGAAAAACAATCCTGTGGTAAAATTGATAGTTCTCACAAGCTTCCCGTGAGGAAGAAGATGAAAAATGTTGCAGTACAAACATAATAGCCCAAAATTGAAAGTTAGGACACACTAAGAAACCACCTCCTCACAATTGAAAAATTCGGGGACACAACTTGCACGTGCAACTCCAGAGGCCCAAATTAGTCTATTCTGGGCGGAAGGAGATGACTAGTAGGAATATGCCTTGCACTAGTGGGAGTTATGGTCTTCATTCCCTAAGATGTTAATTGTATATCCAAAGAACATGGTAGTGGTCCTGCAATTGAATAGTTTTTTGGCTTGAAATATATCTCTGGGAGAATCAACAAATCATTTCCTTATAGTGAAAGACTTCTTCCTAGAACAAACTAATTTGGACCTCTGGAATTCATAATTTCAAGCTGCAAAGCGGCTATTGCGTTCAGGGTCAGTTTCTTTTCTGAAACCCTTTCTTTTGGTGTTGTTAGGACCACCATCGTCGAGCAGGGAAGTGCTTCCCATTATGGTTGATTTCAATTTGGGCATAGGAGTGGGAACAATGTTTGCATTTCCATCATCCATTCTTGTATCATCGTCCATGAGATCATCTTCTTCTGGTTCGAAATCCATCGCATCAACCTCTGCACCAGCCATCAATGCAAGTGGACAGGTTGTTTGAGCAGGCAAGGTTGCCTTGGAGTTATTTGGATTGAAATATATCTCTCAGTGCACCAAGGGACAATCTCTATTTTTTCTCCTGGGCAAAGGGATATGAGTAGTAAGAATATTCCCTGGAATACTAGAACCTCTGGCCATCATGCCCGAAGGTGTTTACTGTATCTGGACAAAACTGTTGTGGAACTACTACCATAAGTTAACGAGAATTTCCATTTTCTCTAGATGATGTTTGAAATGAAAATTGGGGAGGGATAATATAACCCTCTGCAAATATTGGTTTAATATGTATCAATGGAAGATCTCCTCGAGCCTTTCGCTAATCAATGACAATCTCTAGGGTTCATGTGTAATGAGTTGTTACCATTAAAGCTTACTAATTGCATATTTAGAAAAAAAGTGCGAAGGTGGCAGTGACGATGAAGAGCGATTAAGAATTAGAGATTTCATAAAGGAGCCAACTGACCGATGCATGAAAGAGATTGCATCATGTTTGAAATGAATACTTGGAAAGGATAACACTCTTCTCCGCAAATATTGGCTTAATTCGTATTAATGAAAAATATTCTCTGGCCTTCTGGGAATTAATGACAATCTTAACGATTCCTGCATGATGAACTACTAGCATTAAATCTTTATAATTGCATATCTAGAAATAAGTACAAAGGTAGAGGGGATGGTGAAGAGAGACTAATCATTGTACATTTCGTCCACCCTCCAACCCACGAAACATATTCCAAGAAATTCCCAAGTATGGAAATTGGTCGGGCAGGTTTCAAAAATAGGGTCATAAGATATACCCAGGAGACGTGAGGACCCGATGGTCAAATTGTATGTCATAATGACAGATTTTGTCCATAAATTTGTATATCGCAGAATTTTCGGTGTTGTTTGTACATAGTGGAACAATGGAGGTGCAATGTTGAGCAAGTCTGGGCAGGAATCGACGATGGTAATAGTGGTCAAGTATGCAATGGTCAAGCGGTTGGTCAGACTGGTGATATAAAAGAATTAGACATACTCAGAACATGAAATATTGACGGGCTTGAAAACAGGGCCACAAGCTCTAATTAGGAGATGTGAGGGCTCAATGGTCAAATTGTATCTACCCCAACTGTTGAATGAAAAATGCGTAACATGGAACATGAGACAATGACGGATTTCGAGGGTCAATTTGTATATTGTGGAGCTTCGGGTGTTGTATAAAAGAGCACGAGACATTCGGAAAAAGGACACATACGGAAAAAGGACCAAGTAAATAGAAAGCGAAAGCAAATGAGATAAAGGGGAATTTGTTTGCTAATTTGTAGATCACGTGTGACATCCCCAAAAATAAAATATTTTTGAAATTTAAATTTGCTGGAAAATTATTTATGTTTTTAGTAAATTCGAATTTGGGGAATTTTCTCCATTTATGGAAACTCCAAATTTCAAATTTGATATTTGTAATTAATTATTGTGACTGTTGGGCAGAGATCTATTTGGACTCAACTAACTATTTGACTATGACACTTGTATAACAAAATAATAATTATATTAATTGCAGGAGAACAAATGGAACAACCATGTTAAAATCAGCTGACCATGACTCCATGAGTGGGGAACATGTTGGAACTGCCTATGGGATAATTATTACAAGTGGCAAATCAGAGATTTGGCCACTGGCAGCCCCTGAAAAATCAGGGATTTAGAAAGATACGAAAATCCCCAAAGGAGGGAAAAGACATGGGAAAAAATTATTAAATAGCATATGCGAGGAGGCAAGACACTGCCAAGTATGCTGGGAAAGGATTGTGAGTCCTCTTAATGTTATGAGCACTGCCAAGCAAGTGTGAGGAAAGGGGATAATTGCTGAAAAATTTGGAATATTGCTGAGGAGTCTCCAAGTTCACCCTCATGGATTCATGGTCAGGCTAGGGGGTGAACTCAACAAGATAATTGGCTGCCCTATTCTACGGTTGGGAGGAACGTGGATGTTCCCTTTGTCTTCCTGAGGATTGGATTTAGATATGTTGATCTACCCCTCTCTATTTTGAATGACTAGGTTTGATTGATGTTAGGTATTTGTTGAGTGATTATATCTAATTTCTTTAATGTAAACCTTTCCCTCTCTGTTCTTGGATGTTTTGTGTGTAACTGATATTATGCATCTAATTTTTCTAAATTTGAAATAATTCTTTCAATGGATGACATCTATCGTGGTATTAAATTTACAATCACAGTCTAAATTCTGGAGTGGTCCCTCCCGAAATCTGGAAGTACTAGGATAATTTATTTTTATACGAGTTGAGTTTAAGAAAGCCGATCCATCTACAGGTTAGGTTTAATCTGAAGTCAAAATACTAGGATACTCAGTGTGTGTGAAGAAGACCAATCTATGTAGATATAGGTTTATTTCTGTGACTGAAGTATTAAACAGATCTAAAACTGAGCAAATCGGAATTGAGTAAATTTGTGCCGAAAGGAAACAGGTAGATGCATCGCTAGAATTAAACTTCCAAACAATCTTTCCCCTTAAAGAGACTTCCTGTTTCTTACTTTAAGAATTGAAGAGAAATATGGAATAGCAAGAACCTTAAGGATTACGGGGATACTCATATAATTACCTACATATACGTCTTTCACTGTTTTATATGAATTTCTCGAATGCACTAACAACATGCAAACAAAGTACTAGATGTGTATAGAATGAAAAATTCGGAAGGTCAAAGAAATCTGGAAACCCTTTTTTTATCATATGTTGAACAATCATGAGGATCGACGCCTATCAGAGGATTTTATGCTTTCTTTGTTTTTGTTTGAGAATGGTCTACCCCTTTCCTTAGTTAAGGTTCATGACGAATTTAGAATTTACCTTATACAGAAAAACTTAGTCCAATTTTATTTTCGATTTTCGGGGTTCGTGCATATTGATGTATGGATTCTGAACTCATGAAGTTTCGAACCCCGAAAACCTCGAAGCTTCCACTTTTCGCATTTCAGAAGTTTTTTACATAAGAGGTTTGGGGCACTTGAACTCATGAAGTTCCGAACCCCGAAACCCCGAAGCGCTAGTACAACCTTCTCTCTTTTCATGTTTCGAAGGTCTGTTACATGAGATGTTGGGGCATTTGAAATCACGAAGCCCCGAACCCCGAAATCCTGAAATGCGGGACCCACCTTTCCTTTTTTTCTTTCTGAAAGGTTTGTTTATGTTGATATTTGGACACTAGAACTCATAAAGTTTCGAACCCTGAAATCCTGAAATGCGGGTCTCATCTTTGTTTTTTTTTTCACATTTTCAGAAGTTTGTTTATGTTTATGTTTGGACACCGGAACTCGTGAACTTTCGAACCCCGAAATCCCGAAGTGCGGGTCCCACCTTTCATTTTTCGCATTTCTAAGGTTTGTATATGTTGTTGTTTGGGCACTTGTACTCACGAAACCTTGAACTCCTAAATCCTGAAGTACTGGTCACCTTTCATAATTTCAGGAGTTGTTGTGTGTTAATGTTTGGCTTTTGCACTTGCGAAATCTTGAACTCCAAAATCCCGAGGTACTGGTCACTTTTCGCAATTTCGGGAGTTGTGTGCTAATGTTTGGCTTTTGTGCTCGTGAAATCCTGAACTCCGAAATCTCGAAATACTGGTCACTTTTCGCAATTTCGGGAGTTGTGTGTTGATGTTTGGCTTTTGTACTCGCGAAACCTCAAACCCCAAAACCCCAAAGTGTTGGCCCACAGTCTTTCCATATTTTAGAATTTGGAAAACAACGAGGTCCTTTGTTTGTTTGGCACTTGTGATCACCGAAACTCAATTGACCTCTGTTTCTTCACAAAACTATAGGAACTTAGTAGGAGTTATTGTTATAGGAACAACTCAAATACTGTAATGAATGGACTGGTAGAAAACGTTGGAGGATCTTCATCCGGGATAGAAGTGTAATAATAAAAATTCATATTACAGGTCACTGTGTACGGGGCATGACAAGTACCTAAATTATTATATGGAGAAAGATATAGGTATATACTTACTTGTAGGTGGAAATAAGTACAGATGTTAATAGAGAGTTAAAGCAAATTTTCTATAGTAAAAATGATAATATTCACCTTTACATGCGCACATAGTAGATAGTCAAGTTACCTACTGTTCTAGTAGTCATGAAGATGCAGACTTGAATTCACAAGAATAATTAAATGTTCAGAACTGATTACTTTGAAAAATTCTATTCGAAGTAAACTAGACTGGTGTAATAATGTCATTATGGATCGAATTGAATCTTACCTTCTCTTAAATTCTAAGCTTAAATGAAGTTGAATTATGTCATAGATTTTATTTTTATTTTTTTATGGTAAATTTGAGGTTCATTGCATATGGTATCATAGAAAAAGTTACAACATTGGGCCTGAACAGGGTCACATTAATTGCTTAGTATATATTCTGATAAATCTTGTGGATTACAAACAAAAATCTTTTCTGTTTTGTGTTGAATAATGGCAGCTCAAGAAGGTGCAAAAATCAGGATGGAAGGGAATCCACAGCAAGGACCTCCTGGAGATCCGAGATAGAAAAGTGATGGAAGCTCACCCACGGAGGTGTTGGAAACAATGAGGAACCTTATTGTTGAACTATAGGTTTTCAAGGCCGACAATGAAAAATTGAAGAAGGCACAACAAGAGATAAATGAAGTCCTACTACGTAGTATAGTAACCAAGAAAATCCCAAAAGATGATAACCATGAGGAAGAGGTCAGCAAAAGGGCCTCCAAGAATTCTGGTGTGAAAACAGAAAAAGGAGACAGTTCGTTTGAAGGGACACCTTCAGTTGAAGACAAAACCATACCAGACAAAAAAAAGAAAACAAAGAGATCACCTTGAAGGAGAATTTAAAAAGATTAAACCAACTACTTTCGATGGAGAATTTAGGACAGGAGAAGAAGCCGAGGCATGGTTGTTGGACATCAAAAAATACTTCCAAATCTACAACTATTCCAGCAACATGAAGGTCAGAATGGCCATCTGCAATCTAAAGGGGAAGGCCAGCATTTGGTGGCAGGACTTGAAATTGGCCAAGGGCCTAAAGGAGAAACAGTTGGAATGGTTCGACTTTAAGAAGTCTTTCAAGAAACAATAACTTTCTGAAAGATATTATGAAAGGAAGACGAAAGAATTTTACGAATTACGACTCAGACAAATGATAATGGAGGACCTTATAAATAAGTTTCTAGAACTATTAAGGTTTGTACTGTACATCTAGGAGGACAAGGTAAAGATCCAACGATTCTTAAGCTGTTTACCACAGGCTTACCTCGACAGAATCGAGTTTGACATCCCCAAATCCTTGAGTGAGGCATTCAGGAAGGCACAAATGTGCTATGACCAGTATAAACAACGGGTAGAGTTTCCCAAGACCTGGAAGGATAAGAAGCAAGATGGAATGCACTAGCAGAAGAAGGGATACTAGCCAGCTTCTTATCAGAATGCAACAAAATTTTTCCCAAGGAAGGATTTTCGCTCCAATCATCCGAATACGCAAGGTAGAGGTAAACCGGTACACCTAGGAACGAAGAAGTTTGGGGACAAATCTCGCAAGCCATTAAAGTGTTGGGAGTGTGGAGAGCCTCATCTAAGGAGGAACCGTCCACGTTTAATTGTAGCAAACAACACTATTGTCCACAATTTTCAAGAAGCTTCGACAGTGGGAGACATGGGCAGAAGTCCGCATCAGATAAATGCAGCCATAGATGGTCGACAAGCTGACCACCAGTCCTCAGTGGTAGAAATCAAAGGTAAAATCCATGACACTCTAATTTCTGTTTTAATTGACCCTGGAGCTACGCTAAGTTATATTACTCCCGATGTAGTAGAGTTGAATAAACTTAAGAAACAAAATCACGAAAAATATTGGCTTGTACAACTAGCAACAGGTGCTAAAAGAAAAGTAGTTAACTTTATTTCTGATCTTGAGTTCAACTTAGATGGTCAAAATATAAGGACCAATCTGAACATCCTACCACTAGGATCTTATGATATGATTATCAGGATGGATTCGTTGGAACAACACAAAGAAGTAATAGACTGTTATACAAAGATACTTAGCTACAAAGATAATTTTGGCACTATTAGAATAGCCCAAGGCATACCAAAACCTGTCAGTCAGACAATTTTTAGCGATGCAATTCAAGAAATGTATTAGAAAGGGATGTCAAGTTTATGCCATCCAAGTGATGAATCTATTAGAAAAAGAGGATAAACCCAAGTTAGAATACTTTGTTGTCCTACGTGAATTCAGAGACATGTTTGTTGATGAGATACCAGAATTACCTCCTAGGAGAGAAATAGATTTCTCCATAGACTTACTACCCCGATCAGCCCCCATCTCAAAAGCACCCTACCGAATGAGTCTACCATAACTGACAGAATTAAAGATACAATTACAGGAATTGTTGGACAAAGAGTATATCAGACCAAGTGTCTCTCCATGGGGTGCACCAGTCCTCTTTGTGAAAAAGAAAGAAGACACTCTAAGACTATGTATCGATTATAAAAAACTGAAAAAAGTGATCATTAAGAACATATACCCCTTACCCAGGATAAATGATTTGTTCGATCAAGTTGGTGGGGCCAAGATCTTCTCAAAATTGGATTTACGATCTGGTTATAATCAAGTTAGGATAAAGGACCAGGACATAAACAAAACAAATTTTTGAACAAGATATAGACACTACGAATTTGTAGTCATACCTTTCGAACTCACTAATGCACCAACCACATTTATGTGCTTGATGAACAACATTTTCAGCCATTACTTAGACAAGTTCGTAGTAGTATTTATCGACGATATTCTGGTCTATTCTAAAATGGAGGAGGAACATGATGAACACTTACGAATAGTTCTGCAAACACTACAAAAACACAAACTATACGCAAAATTCGACAAATGTGATTTTTATCAAAAATAAATACAATATTTAGGACATGTAATTTCCTCGGAAGGTATTGCTGTAGACCTGAAAAAGATAAAATCCATTATGGGATGGCCAATTCCTAAGGATGTGGCAGATATCCGGTCATTCATGGGAATCACCGGATATTATCACAGATTTATAGAAGGGTTCTCCAAGATAGCCTACCCTATCATGTCATTACAAAAGAAAGGGACCAAGTTTAACTGGTCGCAAAAGTGTCAAGACAGTTTTAATAAGCTAAAGGAATTATTGACATCAACGCCCATTTGAAATTAGCAGACCTAGATAAAGACTTCACAGTATGCATTGATGAAAGTAAAGAGGGACTAGGTGGTGTTCTAACTCAGGAATGGCATGTGATTTGTTATGAGTCCTGGAAATTAAAAGAACACGAGTGAAATTATGTCACTCATGACTTAGAATTGGCAACAGTAATACATGCCTTAAAAATGTGGCGACACTATATAATGGGCAGAAAATTCTTACTATTGACAGATAATAGCGGGGTGAAATATTCGTTTAACCAACCAGAACTTAATGCAAGACAAGAAAGGTGGCTAGCCTTCTTGAGTGAATTTGACTTCGAGGTTAGACATATCAAGGGTAAGGAAAATAAAGTAGCAGATGCTTTAAGCCGTAGAATCCATTGGTTATTTGAGATAAATATCAGCATGGAAGAAAGTGATCTGGAACAAAGAATAAAAATGGCAGGTATTAATGACGGAAATTACACTATGATGACGGTATAATTTCAAAATAGTATCACAAACTCAGATAAACCAGATATAAGTATCGACAAGAAGGGACTATTAAGATTTAAAAACATACTTTACATACCAGATTTAGTAGAGCTAAAATTAACTATTTTAGACAAAGTGCATAAGAAACCGTATTCTGGCCATCCAGGTTACCAGAAAACAATAACAACACTCATAAAACTATTTTACTGGCCTAACATGAAGGTCGAAACAACATAATACTTGGCTAGGTGCCAAGATTGTCAGGAGGTTAAGGCCGAACACCAACATCCAGCCGACCTATTACATCCATTACCGGTACTAGAATGGAAGTGGGAGACCATATCACTGGACTTTATAACAGGTTTGCCAAAAACTCAGAAACAAAATGATTCAATCATGGTTGTAATCGATAAACTCAGTAAGTTTGAACACTTTATTCCTGTAAAGTCTAATTTTAAAGCTATTAATATTGCTAAAATATTCATGAAAGAAATTTTTAGACTGCATGGTATTCCTAAAATGGTGATTTCAGATAGAGACGTAAAATTCACATCCGCTTTTTGGAAGGAATTATTTGCAGGACTAAATACTAATTTGAATTTCAGTACGAGTTATCATCCACAAACAGATGGACAGACCGAAAGGACAAATCAAATCATAGAGGATATGCTCCGCATGTATGTAAGAACAAAGCCGAACAAGTGGGAAGACTACCTACACTTGGTAGAATTTGCATATAACAATGGGTACCAAACTTCGGCTAAGTTGAGCCCTTTCGAAATATTGTACGGCATAAAGTGTACAACTCCAATTAGCTGGGATAACCCGGCTAACAGACTCATGGTTGGACCAGAGATGCTCCAAGAAATGGAGAACATGGTAAGGAAGGTACAACAGAACTTTAAAGAAGCATAGGACAGACATAAGAGCTATGCGGATAAGAAAAGAAGACACTTGGAATTTCAAGTGGGAGACCATGTTTACGTGAAGGTCAAAGCCCGAAAAATCTCACTGAAGTTAGGGAACTGTGCCAAGCTGGCACCCAGGTTTTGTGGGCCCTTCGAGATACTAGCTCGAATTGGACCCGTAACATATCAATGTTAATTTTTCAAAATCCCACCCAGTTTCAGTCTCGCTGATTTTTCTGTCAAATTTAAATGCTAAATTCAGTTTCAGCACTGTTTCATCATATGCTACAGCCTGGTGTTTCAG
>JZKD02S2257153.1:119025-132715 GCA_000966675.3 Picea glauca | reverse complement strand
ATCTTTTAATTTGCATCTCACAAATTAATTTGACTAAGACCCATATTCGGCAATTTCTCCCCCTTAGGGCCTAGGGAAGAGAAACACTTGCCTTGGTACATAATTTAACAATCAACTTGCACTCCTAGCTAATATAAGAATTCATAATGTATTTCATGTTTCTTTGTTGAAAAAGTATATTCATGACCCTACTCATAATATTGATTGGAACTTGGTGCAAGTGGAACTCGAAGGCGAGTTCCAGGTGGAACCCCTGTGCATTCTGGACTGGAGAGAAATAACACTTCGGAACAGATACGTCGCTCATGTAAAGGTGCAATGGAAGCACTTTAGTTCTGAGGAGGCCACTTGGGAATTGGAGGGAGATTTGCAGAAATCTCATCCAATCCTGTTCCAGGAAAGGAGCGAACACTGAGGATAGTGTTTTACTGAAGGGGAAAAGGATGTGACATCCCTAAAAATAAAATATTTTTGAAATTTAAATTTGCTGGAAAATTATTTCCATTTTTAGTAAATTTGAATTTGGGGAATTTTTTCCACTTATGGCAACTCCGAATTTTGAATTTGATATTTGTAATTAATTATTGTGACTGTTGGGAAGAGATCTGTTTGGACTCAACTAACTATTTGACTATGACACTTGTATAACAATAGAATAATTATATTAATTGCAGGAGGACAAATGGAACAACCATGTTAAAATCAGCTGACCATGACTCCATGAGTGGGGAACATGTTGGAACTGCCTATGGGATGATTGTTACAAGTGGAAAATCAGAGATTTGGCCACTGGCAGCCCCTGAAAATCAGGGATTTAGAAAGCTGTGAAAATCTCCAAAGGAGGGAAAAGACCTGGGCAAAAATTGTTAAATAGCATATGCGAGGAGGCAAGACGCTGCCAAGTATGTTGGTAAAGGATTGCGAGTCCTCTTGCTATTATGAGCACTACTGAGCAAGTGTGAGGCAAGGGGATAGCTACTGAAAAATTTGGAATATTGTTGAGGATTCTCCAAGTTCGCCCTCATGGATTCATGGTCATGCTAGGGGGTGAACTGGGCAAGAGATTTGGCTGCCCTGTTCTACGGTTGGGGGGAATGTGGCTTTTCCCTTTTTCTTCTCGCGGATTGGATTCATATATGTTGATCTACCCATATCTATTTTGAATGGCTAGGTTTGATTGATGTTAGGTATCTGTTTTGTGATTATATCTAATTTCGTTAATGTAAACCTTTCCCTCTCTATTCTTGGATGTTTTGTGTGTAACTGATATTATGCATCTAATTGTTCTAAATTTGAAATAATTCTTTCAATGGATGACATCTATCATGGTATTAAATTTGCAATCATAGTCTAATTTCTGGAGTGGTCCCTCCCGAAATCTGGAAGTACTAGGAAAATTTATTTTTATACGAGTTGAGTTTAAGAAAGCCAATTCATCTACAGGTTAGGTTTAATCTAAATTCAAAATGCTAGGATACTCAGTGTGTGTGAAGAAGACCAATTTGTTTAGATATAGGTTTATTTCTGTGACTGAAGTATTAAACAGATCTAAAACTAAGCAAATCGGAATTGAGTAAATTTGTGCCGAAAGGAAACAGGTAGATGCATCGCTAGAATTAAACTTCCGAACAATCTTGCTCCTTAAAGAGACTTCCTGTTTCTTACTTTAAGAATTGAAGAGAAATATGGAATAGAAAGAACCTTAAGGATCACGGGGATACTCATATAATTACCTACATATACGTCTTTCACTGTTTTATATGAATTTATCGGATGCAATAACAACATGCAAACAAAGTACTAGATGTGTATAGAATGACAAATTCGGAAGGTCAAAGAAATCTAGAAACCCTTTTTTTATCAGATGCTAAACAATCATGAGGATCGACGCCTATCAGAGGATTTTATGCTTTCTTTGTTTTTGTTTGAGAATGGTCTACCCATTTCCTTAGTTAAGGTCTATGACGAATTTAGAATTTACCTTATACAGAAAAACTTAGTCCAATTTTCTTTTCGATTTTCGGGGTTCATGCATATTGATGTATGGATTCTGAACTCGTGAAGTTCTGAACCCCAAAAACCCCGAAGCTTCCACTCTTCTCATTTCAAAAGTTTGTTACATAAGAGGTTTGGGGCACTTGAACTCACGAAGTTTCAAACCCCGAAACCCCGAATCACTAGTCCAACCTTCTCTCTTTTCGTGTTTTGGAGGTTTGTTACATGAGTTGTTGGGGCATTTGAAATCACGAAACCCCGAACCCCGAAATATCGAAATGCGGGACCCACCTTTCCTTTTTCTCTTTTTCGAAGGTTTGTTTATGTTGATATTTGGACACTTGAATTCGTGAAGTTCCAAACCCCAAAATCCTGAAATGCGGGTCTCATCTTTGTTTTTTTTTCACATTTTCGGAGGTTTGTTTATGTTGATGTTTGGACACTGGAACTCGCGAAGTTCCGAACCTCGAAATCCCAAAGTGCGGGTGCCACCTTTCCTTTTTAACATTTCAAAGGTTTGTATATGTTGTTGTTTGGGAACTTGTACTTATGAAACCACGAACTCCGAAATCCTGAGGTACTGGTCACCTTTCACAATTTCAGGAGTTGTTGTGTGTTAATGTTTGGCTTTTGCACTCGCGAAATCCAGAAGTACTGGTCACTTTTCACAATTTTGGGAGTTGTTGTGCGCTGATGTTTGGCTTTTGTACTCACGAAATTCTGAACTCCGAAATCCCGAAGTACTGGTCACTTTTTGAAATTTCGGGAGTTGTTGTGTGTTGATGTTTGGATTTTATACTCATGAAACCCCGAACCCTGAAACCCCAAAGTGTTGGCCCACAGTCTTTCCATATTTCGTATTTCGGCAAACTGCGGGGTCCTTTGTTTGTTTGACACTTGTGATCACCGAAACCCGATTGACCTCTATTTCTTCACAAAACTTTAGGAACTTAGTAGGAGTTATTGTTATAGGAACAACTCAAATACTGTAATGAATGGATCGATAGAAAACATTGGAGGATCTTTATCTGTGATAGAAGTGTAATAATAACAGTTCATATTACAGGTCACTGTGTATGGGGCATGACAAGTACCTAAATTATTATATGGAGAAAGATATAGGTATATACTTACTTGTAGGTGGAAATAAGTATAGATGTTAATAGAGAGTTAAAGCGAATTTTCTACAGTAAAAATGATACTATTCTCCTTTACACATGCACATAGCAGACAGTCAAGTTACCTACTATTTTAGCAGTCATGAAGATCCAGACTTGCAATCACAAGCATAATTAAATGTGCAGAACTGATTACTTTGACAAATTCTGTTCGAAGTAAACTAGACTGGTGTAATAATGTCATTATGGATCGAATTGAATCTTACCTTCTCTTAAATTCTAATCTTAAATGAAGTTGAATTATGTCATAGATTTTTTTTTTATGGTAAATTTGAGGTTCATTACATCGCGGAAGTCTGACTACTGTTTGTAAGTGGCAGAACAATGGAAACGCAATGTTGAACCCGCCTATTCGGGAACCCGCGATTCAAAAAGTTTGTTCAATATGAAACGGGTAAGCGATAGGTCGGTCTGGTGATACAAAAGTAACAATGGAAATCTGAAGACGTGAATCCGTCAACTCCCGAACTTAGAAATTTTCCAAAAAATGAGTACGTAAATATAAAGGGAAAGCAGAGGGAAAAAAGAAAGGGCATGGCAATTTTCGGAAGCGAGAATTGATGTAAGAAATCCCCATTGATGGTATTAACAGTAACTATGAAGTGCATTAAACATGTGAACAGGTTCTTCAATCAAGGAATAGATATAGCGAGCCCTGGTTATAGTTTCCAAGATCTGTTTGTATAAGAGAAGCGTCGAAAAGCTACAAGAAAATCAATTTTGGGATGTTTAAGTAAAGTTATTGTACTGTTAGCTTCACTGCAAGTATAACAACAACAAATTTGAATTTCAATGTCCTCTCGTTGATATGATAGTTCCATTGGTCTTCACACAATATATATTCTTTTATTTCAAATTATTCTAGGAGATTAATTTTTCCAAGTTCATCGATCAAGGAAAACTGCTAAAAATGAGATAAAGGGGAATTTGTTTGCTAATTTGTAGATCACGGAAGTCCAGGAGCTGTTTGCAAGCATAAGAAAAATGAAAACGCAATGTTGAACCCACTTATCTGGGATCCGCGATCAAAAATTTTTGTTCAATATGAAACGGGGAAGAGATTGGTCGGGCCGGTGATATAAAAGTAAGTGGAAATCTGAAGACGTGAATCCACCAACTCCCACACCTAGACATTTTCCAAAAAATGAGTAAGTAACCAGAAATGGAAAGCAGAGGGAAAAAAGAAAGGGGATGGAAATTTTCGGAAGAGGGAATTGGTGTAAGAAAGCCTATTGATGGTATTAACAGTAACTATGAAGTGCATTAAACATGTGAACATGTTCTTCAATAAAGGAATATATACAACGAGCCATGCTTATAGTTTCCAGGATCTGTTTGTATAAGAGGAGCATCGAAAAGCTACAAGAAAATCAATTTTGGGAGGTGTAAGTAAATTTATTGTACTTTCAGCTTCACCGCAAGTATAACAACGATGAATTTGAATTTTAATGTCCTCTCATTGACATGATAGTTCCATTGGACTTCTCAAAATATATATTATTTTATTTCAAATTATTATAGGAGATTAATTTTGCTAAGTTCATCGACCAAGGAAAAGTGCTAAAAACAAGATAAAGGGGAATTTGTTTGCCAATTTGTAGATCACAGAAGTCTGGGTGTTGTTTGTAGGTGACAGAACAATGTAAACGCAATGTTGAACCCATGATAAAAAAAGTTTGTTCAATATGAAACAGAGAAGCGGTCGGTCGGGCTGGAAAAATAAAAGTAAGTGGAAATTTGAAGATGTGAATCTGCCAACTCCCGCACCTAGAAATTTTTCGAAAAACAAGTAAGTAACTAGAAATGGAAAGCAGAGGGAAAAAAGAAAGGGGATGGCAATTTTCGGAAGCGAGAATTGGTGTAAGAAATCCCATTGATGGTCTTAACAATAACTATGAAGTGCATTACACATGCGAACAGGTTCTTCAATCAAGGAATAGATACAACAAGCCATGCTTATAGTTTCCAGGATCTGTCTGTATAAGAGAAGCGTCGAAAAGCTACAAGAAAATCAATTTTGGAATGTATAAGTAAATTTATTGTACTATCGGCTTCACCGCAAGTATAACAATGACAGATTTTAATTTTAATGTCCTCTCGTTGATATGATAGTTCCATTGGACTTCACACAATATATATTCTTTTATTTCAAATTAATCCAGGAGATTAATTTTTCTAAGTTCATCGATCAAGGAAAAGTGCTAAAAACGAGATAAAGGATAATTTGTTTGCTAATTTGTAGATCGTGGAAGTCTAGGTGTTGTTTGCAGGCAACAGAACAATGGAAACGCAATGTTGAACCCGCCTATTCAGAAACCCGCGATAAAAAATGTTTGTTCAATATGAAACGGGGAAGTGGTTGGTCGGGCTAGTGATATAAAAGTAAGTGAAAATATGAAGACATGAATCCATCAACTCCCGCACCTAGACATTTTCCGTAAAATGAGTAAGTAACCAGAAATGGAAAGCAGAGGGAAAAAAGAAATGGGATGACAATTTTTGGAAGCAGGAATTGGTGTAAGAAAACCCATTGATGGTCTTAACAGCAACTATGAAGTGAATTAAACATGTGAACATGTTCTTCAATCAAGGAATAGATACAATGAGCCATGCTTATAGTTTCCAGGATCTGTTTGTATAAGAGAAGCGTCGAAAAGATACAAGAAAATCAATTTTGGGATGTGTAAGTAAAGTTATTGTAATGTTAGCTTCACCGCAAGTATAACAATCACAAATTTTAATTTTAATGTCCTCTCGTTGATATGATAGCTCCATTGGACTTCACACAATATATATTCTTTTATTTCAAATTAATCCAGGAGATTAATGTTTCTAAGTTCATCGATCAAGGAAGAGTGCTAAAAACTAGATAAAGGAGAATTTGTTTGCTAATTTGTAGATTGCAGAAGTCCGAGTGTTGTTTGCAGGTGGCAGAACAATGGAAACGCAATGTTGAACGTGCCTATCCGGGAACCCGCGATCCAAAAAGTTTGTTCAATATGAAACAGGGAAGCGGTCGATCGGGCTGGTGATATAAAAGTAAGTGGAAATCTAAACATGTGAATCCACCAACTTCTGCACCTAGACATTTTTCAAAAAATGAGTAAGTACCCAAAAAGGGAAAGAAGAGGGAAAAAAAAAAAAAAGATGACAATTTTCGGAAGCGGGAATTGGTGTAAGAAATCCCCATTGATGATCTTAACAGTAAATATGAAGTGCATTAAACATGTGAACATGTTCTTCAATCAAGGAATAGATACATCGAGCCATGCTTATATTTTCCAGGGTCTGTTTGTATAAGAGAAGCATCGAAAAGCTACAAGAAAATCAATTTTGGGATGTCTAATTAAAGTTATTGTACTGTTAGCTTCACCACAAGTATAGCAACAATGAATTTGAATTTAAATTTCCTCTCGTTGATATGATAGTTCCATTGGAGTTCACATAGTATATATTCTTTTATTTCAAATTATTCCAGGAGATTAATTTTGCTAAGTTCATCAATCAAGGAAAAGTTCTAAAATGAGCCACATACTAAATTTGCGTCATAGAGCTTATATTAAAGGGAAAATCACGTTCTCTATAGTATTTAAGATCATAGAAAAACTGTGAAGATCTTGAATGTATAATTAATTTTCCATAATCTCTGGAAAGAGAATTTTATAGCTATAGATGTAACCTCCGAAGAACTCGAGTCCGACGAACACTCATCTGGGTGTTAAAGAAAAATTACAGACACACATGAGATATTTTTGTTTCCTTCTAAAGATTGATATGATTTTTTTTCCAGCCGATATGCAATATCGCATTGTCCTCATTTAAGGTAAATTTGCTATGTATCCGAAAGTCGCGCAACATGTAGACATTGCTTGCCTTTTTTTGTAGGTATGTTTCTTATGACAATTCTGCTAACCCAGGAAGCACATCTTGTAACAGAGGCTATCGAATTGTACAATGCACAGTTTTGTTTCCCATGGTTCAGATGGAAGCATTGAGGCAATGTCTATATACATATGGAAATTTTTTACTGCATCGCAGACAATCAATCATATCATCACTTATGAAAGCAGAAGTTGAAGAAAGAGAGTTGCATTTCTCACATACAGGCTCAAAGCGGGTCGAGTACGCATTCAATGCAACCAAAACACCTTCCACCTATAAACGTGAACATAACAGTTAATATATTGAACAATATAATATACAAATGCACCCCTCCCCCTAAAAAAAAAAACTGTAGAAATTTGGTGAAGGCTATTTGTATGAGCAAAGTGAGGATGAAACTGTAGATGTATACAAACAACAATTGTATATCTATTTAGTTTCTGGAGATCTTGTACTACATCTACTCGCAATTCTGTTACAAATGTTTCTTGGGTTGTGCGAAAGATCCTTTCTTTAACATCTATTTTCTTTGTTATATTTTTGAAGAGCATAAGTGGAAATTCCCCTTTATGCAACTGTTGTTCCATTGACGAAAACAAGTTTGAATAGGTATCGAAAAATTGCAGCTGCAATATGGAACAATGCAATATTTGTGTAACTTAACCGAGATACATGGACATGTGAAAGAAAAGGACAAAACCAGATATGGAGAACAGTACCATTGCCTTGTTGTTGTCTGACTCTCCATCTTTTATATGGAGAATGTGTTGTGAGTCAAGTTTTCTTGTGAGTGTGATAGCTGCGCCAATGGTTCTGATTGGGTAAATGTCCTTGCTCTGTGCAAGTTAGTTGATAGTTGTGTCCGGGATGAAACGATATTCTGTACAAATAGAGATAATTTTTTCCACAATACTTGTTTCATTGAGTGATATAATCCGATCACAATCACCACGGTCATATATTGTTTTGGGAAATATATTAAAATTTGTAATGGATATCCCATTACCTGGCAATATCTTTTCTACATGTTTCTGGACAAGTTGTGTAGGAATAGTTAGTGTGACTGTCATGAGGGCCTCCTTGTCTGTCATGTCAGCATGCATAATGGATATAGTTTTGTTTAACTTGTCCAAGTAGGTTCTATAGACGACCATTATGTCCCCGATGAACACTTGTCCAGTTCGACGACTGTTCAAGCCGTCTATTGATAGTATTTTGGGTGTTACAAGTTTAGACTTGGTGACAATTTGTGAACATGAAAAGTAATGTGAATGGTAGTGTGCATTATTTTTTTGTTTTCTTTTTTACCTGGCATAAATGTACAAGTAGACGCACAACTTGGATGAACTATGGAGCCAGAGTTTTGCAACCAGACCTCTTAGTCTGCGGAATCTACACTATGTTCAGCGTCTCGCTTGCAGTTGTTGATACTTCTTGTGAACTGCAAAGTATGTGTTGTAGATGACATCAACATATTCACCATGCCATAGATGAACAAATAGTTGAGGATATTTGTTTGGTAAAAATACGAGGAAACCTTTGGCCTTGTTGGTCTACTGATGTTTGGGATGATAGATTTCTCATGGCCATGTCACTAGTCCAACTTTTTCTGATGCAAGCATGTGTATATGAACATCAGAAGGATCAAACAAGCATATGAATTGTATATTGTCCATAATTGTTCTTAATGTCACATGCAGGGTTGAAGGATATGGAATACGAAATAGGGTGTCAAGGGATACTCAGGAAACATGAGGACCCGAGGGTCAAATTGTATGCCTCAGATTTTTTGACTAAAAAAATGTGTAATAGTAAATAGGGCATGATGGAGGGGCACGGTGACCAATATGTATATCGCAGAACCTCTGAAGCCAGAGGCGTAATATTGAACCCACCAGCTTGGCACCTGCAATCGACAAAGTGGATAAGTATGGAATAAGGTAGAAGCATGACCATACATGTGAACCTATGAGTCGACCAATCCGCACACCAAGGCATTTTCGTAAAGACGACTAAGCAAAGCAACCAGAAAGAAAAAGGGATAATAGAAAATGGAAAAATTAGAAATGGGGAGGGCACAAAGGCCCATTGTTGCCAAATCATCGTTTTCTAGTCCAATATTATATGCCCCCACCCATTTTGTATGTTTAATTTACTACCATAGTTGGTATACCTTTTCAAAGATTGTACCATAGACAATTTACTACCATAGTTGGTATACCTTTTCAAAGATTGTACCACAGACCCCTCTGTTGTTGCATATAAGAATTCATCTTCCTGTCCAACCAATCTGTTTTCTTCCAAGGTAGCAATGCTAAGTATACAGTGGACATGAAGGCAAGTTAGTATGAAGAAAGAAATGTAAAAGAAAGAAATGCAGTTCTATTTATTTCATTGTAGCAACAAAGATAATACGATTCACATGAGAATAAGAAAAAAGATACATAGTATATACATACAGTAAAAAAGGTGCAAAGCAGTAGAACAAATACACAGACAATAAATTAAATACCAAACACTGGAATATGAAATAAGAGTACAAGTATGCACCTTTGCAACTCCTCATCTACATTCGCACCAAAGAGTCCATCGTCCTCTTGATCCAGGTGGATATTGGTGGCAAACCACCTATTCCACTTGGATGCACACCATTGTTTCTTTCAGTTCTTCAGTTTCCTTAATTGTAGCACAATTTACTATTTTTAGCAGTTTTTCGGGTCTTGAACTTCCGGAGCCGTTTTGAGGCCCTAAACGACATTTTTTGGGCATGAATGCTCTGACGAATATGAGTTTGTTTTGGACTTGATATTTGCAGTTAGCAGTGTAGTCCTCGGATAGATCTTTCTAATGATGTATCATGTGCGTCAAACGAAGATAATATGTCAAAGTTATGACCCCGAAAAATTGATGTAGCAATTTACCCCAATGGGGCCCATATTCTGGCGTTTCATCTCCTAGGGTTAGTTTTTTGGGTGTTTAGGGTTTCCTATTTTTTCTCAATAATATATAGGCCTTCGAGCTTCATTGTAACACAGATTTTAGAGGCCAGTAATCGCCACATCTCTTCTCAGAGATAAGCTACCAATGACCGAACTATTTTATTTCCATTCTGTATGTAAGCATATTTCAATCATTTGTTGTTAATGAAATGAAGTTTTACTTCCATTGCATCTCTGCGTTTATGTGAATTTCTGTATTTCATTGTGTTCCTGCATAAATCTGGATCACCTCTCCAACCACTCTGTTTGTTTAAATGTAGCAATGTAGGAAAAATACAATGGACATGAAGGAAGTTAGTATGCAGGAAGACATGTAATGAAGATAAGTTATTATGTAGAAAGATACACAATATCTACATATAATAAACTAGGTGAACACATATATAGACAATAAATGAAATACAAAACAACGTAATATGAAATAACAGTACAAACATGTACCTTTGTATCTCTTCTTCCACCGCTGCACTTAAGACTCCTTGTTTTTCTCCAGCTATTCTGTTTGTTTGAATGTGGGAACACACAAAATACAATGAACATGAATGGAAGCTGGTATGTAGTGGAGAACAAGTAATATGTACATACAGTAAATGAGAATCAACGAATAGAATAAAAGATAGTCAGAAACATGAACCTTTTCTTTTCTCCATCCATGGTTGTAAATATATAAAGTTTTTCCTTGCCAAAAATATATTACAAGCCACAAAATATTAAAAAATTGCATGGCCATAGCTGAATGATTTTGGTTTTCTGTGGCAGAGTATCCAAATATGATTCCAGACATGGAAATATAATTTTGCAGTATATTTGGTGTACATATCATATCTCAAGTACAAGACAAATTGTATCGTGGTCACACCAGTCTGTGTAGAGGATAAAGAAGTTGTATTGTGATATGGGCACATTTCACCATATATGGTTAATAAGTGTGTTTTGCACATGTTTTATTTTAACAAAAAAACAACGGATATTGCAATTGCACATGTAGTTGTCCAATTATTTCTTATGCCACTATTTTGTATCATGTCAACACTGAAGTATCAGCAAAATTTTACAGCAGAACAGGTGGGCACAGAACGGGCACCAAATCTTGGCTTCCCCAGACATGACAAGCAACACAATCGCAGGTCCACTCGCATGTGCAAGATCTGAACACCGTAAAGCACCCAAAAAATAAACAACTCCAACTTCCAAAGCATGGCCCCAACCCTGCAAAGCCAAAGCAAAAAAAAGAAAACAACAAGCACCGAACCAACGAGAAAGCACGAACAGGGTCAACTGTAGGCCCAGGTCCCCAAACTCGTAAACTTGAGCCAAACAACAACAACCAGCAACCGACGAACCAACGAACCAACGAACAAGAAACAACCACTGAACCAATAAACAACATATGTATCTCCAACGATTACCAAACTGTAGCCAAAGCACATAAGGAATCAAAAGCATATGACGAGCATGCTAGTAGAAATAAACAAACATTCTTACTTGCAAACGACAAACACTGAACAACAAAGAAGGAATAGAAAATGAAATTATGACATGGAAACTTACTTTGCAATGATGAACGACAAAAGCACAGGTCGAATTGTGGGTGCAACACCTGGACCCCATAAAGTAAAAAAAAAAAAAAAAAAGATCCAACTACGAATGCATGATCCTAACCTTGCAAAGTTGAACCAAACAACAAAAAACAGTAATTGACGAACCAACGAAGAAGAAGCACCCATCAAACCAGTAAACAATGTAAGTAGCTTCAACGATGACGAAATTGCATTCCAAGCCTAGAAGAAGTATGAAACATACAATGCCTATTCAACTGGCGGTGGACAACAATATTGCCCAAATTCATTGCAACATTGTATGGAAAATTTTGAGGAAAAATGTACTCCAAGAAGCCTATTTAGGTAAACATTTAAGGCTGTCAAGCTGTGTAAGGGCCTCGCGGTATACAAACATTTAGACTGTCAGGAATTCTTCAGAACCTCACGCTATGTAAACATTTAAGCTGTCAGGCCTATTCAAGCACCTCAAAAAAAGTGTCAATGATCTAAACGTTCAGTATGCAAACATTTCAATACAAATACAAAGGAGTAATAATAATAGGACAAATACATTAATAAGGACTAAAAACAACGTCCATGCTCAAAACTTTCGGTTCATAAACATTTCGGTAAAAATGTAATAAGCATCTAAGCTCAAAACTTTAGATATCTACACATTTACAATATTGAGAACAAAAAAGCTGACAATAATACCTCAAATATATTCTCCAATAAGACGATGACATATAATTTTTTTTTTTAAATGAAAAATAATATTTTTACTTCTATAGTGCAAACAATACAAATGATGTGAAAATTTATAATGAAAAAACAAATTAATATAAAACCAACCAATTATCTTAGTCCCTCTGCACATAAACTTATCATATATAAACTAAAATTTAACATATTAAAGACATCAAAATAAATAAAAACTAACTAAAAGGAATACATATATAATATACACGCACGTATTTAAAAACTAAAATTGAGCAAATAAAAAAATCAAAATAAATAAATATTACTACCATTGTTTATTGAATATTAATATGATTTCAATTAAATTACATGAAGGGAGCAATAGGATATAAAGTAGCCTTAGAATTTAAAGAGAAAAAAGTTTTAAAAATCAATAAATTAATATATTTTCAAAAATTTATAAAAAAGAAAATTCCAAAAATCAATATTTTGTAAGAGGAGAATGATAAAAAAAAATAACTAATTAAATTTTAATTAAAACTTAATCAAATGTAAATTTATTATACCATTCTCATAGTTACTTGAACTTCGTTGACAAACACTGCAGGCCTTACTAATTCTAGGCTAGCATTTTCATTAGTTAGGCTTTGGCCCAAAGGTTATGCCCTAAAAATACATTTTAATGGCCGTTTCCAATCAGTTGGGCCTAATTGGCTGGCTTCTTAAAATTTTTAGGATATGGTTTATGTCCTAAAAATATATGTTAATGGTTGTTTCCAATCACTTGGGCTGAATTGGTTTGCATCTGAAATTTTTTAGGGTATGCTTAAAAATAAGAATATTTTCAAAGGCCAAATCTCTTTTATCTTCAAATTAAAAATATGAGAATTACCATATTTTAATCTTCAATTCTGTTTTTTAAATCTAATAAAATAATGAAAATGATAAATAAAAATGGTTTAAATCAAATAACATAATAAATAAAAATGGTGTTTTAATGGAGAGATTTTAAAAACACAAAAAAATTATACTTCGAAATTGATTATTCAAATTGACATTAAAACATTTATCTTCACTGCATGTATTCAGATGCAAGATTGAATCTATATGAGATAAAATATACGAGGCAAACAAACACGGTGAGGCTACGCTCACTTCTTGATCATTAAACGAAGACAGATTACATCCTTATATAGGAAAAGACTCTCCCGATTCGGCTACATGCAAACCATAAGACAACTAGACAACTGACTATGAACTGAGAACTAACTCTTCTAACTCGCGCTTACAACTGACGCTTATTACTGGAGTGAACAACTAGATAACATCTCCATTACTTCCAAGTCTCCCCCTTAATGGAGAATGGATTGACTTCTACACCTAACATCTCCCTAAA
>JZKD02S2257153.1:103617-115056 GCA_000966675.3 Picea glauca | reverse complement strand
CACCAGAAAAAACTCACGGTATCCACGCATGCACCTCCACGCTCAAACCTTACGGTATCCACGCATGCAATCTTTAGCAGAATTAAACTCACGCTTTGCCTATGCTTCTCCTCCATGATTTAAAAAAAAAAACTTGCTCTCATCCACTTCCAGCTCATGCAAATTTACTGCGAACTGTTCGGAGTTCTCGCACCTCTCGCTTTCGTTGACTGCGAATTGTTTGCACCTCCCGAGTGGTCAGACTACGGGAATTCCCAAAGATTTCCGCACTGTAATGCTAGCTTGGCCTGCGGGCTGTTCGCACCCCATGAATATTCCGCTTGCGGGAATTTTGAAAAGTTTGCACACGTGAAGGTCGGAGTAGTATTCCCCCGCACCCTAGCCGAGGAGAGACCTGCGAACCTCTCGAATCTCCGCACCTCACTCCCGTGGCTCTGATACCAAGATAAAATACACGAGGCAAACAAACACGGTGAGGCTACGCTCACTTCTTGATCATTAAATGAAGACGGATTACATCCTTATATAGGAAAAGACTCTCCCGAGTCAGCTACATGCAAACCATAAGACAACTAGACAACTGACTATGAACTGAGAACTAACTCTTCTAACTCGTGCTTACAACTGACGCTTATTACTGGAGTGAACAACTAGATAACATCTCCATTACTTCCAAGTATATGTTGTAGAATGCATATAAATGTTTATATGAAAGATTAAATCTATTTATTGTAGAATGCACAAAAACCAAACCATTAGATAGATGGTTGAGGTATATAATTCCATCATGCAAATGAAAAAAATCCATGCATGTATTCAAATGGAGGATTGAATCCATTTGTTCTAAAATGCACATAAACCAAACCATTACATGATTCCTGCCTGCAAATAAAAAGTGAAACCATGAGTGATTAACCCTAAACATTATTCCTATGTAGTGGGCTAAATTTGAAAGGCCGCTCAAACTTAGCATACAACATACATCCAGCTTAACCACCCGTTAGTTTTATACGTTAATTGAAACTATCTCAACTTAATCTGGTAATGAGGAGTTTTATACATATTTAATTCTTCTTAATCAGTTAATATGTTAATAAGTTTTCAATAAAATTTCAGAGAAGTAATTTCTTAATTATATTAAGTAAATGTGAAAAATAAACAATAAAAAAAATTAACTCTTTTATAAATTCTTTTATAAATGCAAAAAAATTATAAATATTAAATTTCATTCATTTTTAAACCATAACAAAAAAAATATGCTAGTGAATTTGTAAATGCCAGCATCTTTAAAACATTAAATTTCATTCATTTTGAGAAGCTTTAATTACACCTATTGACAATGGATACAATTAATGATCTTTTAACCTTATTTAACCTTAAACCCTAATCTGATGGCTATGAATTGAAGATGCTGATATATTCTTAGTCTTCCTCCAAAATCAATGAGTCAGATTTATTGTTCATAACTTTGCATCAGTTAACATGTTTACTTTATAACATTTACTTAATCACATTAAAAAATAACTGTAAGGATATGTAATTGCCAAGTTTAAATGATTAAGTAGGATAAAACTATGCAACCAAACGTTTCATATTACCACAGGCAGATTACAAATTACCACATACATTTTATAAAACATGTTCTCAGCCAATACTTTAGACATTCTCAGCCGCGAGTTAACGGCTGTGTTAGTTACTATGAGCCAAACTCTGAACGTCACAGTTGTGAGACTTTCGACAAACAAACAATAAAGATGAGCATAGCTCCACACAAATCTTTAAAAACAAACCCAAAATCATCGAATCATATGCTGCTTAAACGTTACGCTGGTCCTTGCTTACGGTGGCAGATCAGTAGCACTCGTAGAGAGTGATATTCACGCGGAGACGGAAGTAAACATCTCCCTCAAAAGCATCTGTGGAGACGTTGGCGATTCCTCTTGCCATCAAGAAATCCCCGGTGCCTCCCACCACCGATATCTCTCTGTATTTAGTCAGTATTGGGTCTGCTCCACCGAATGTGATGGTGCCTCTATAATCTGTGGAATTCAGCACGAAAGTGAATCCAAGCCAGGAACTGAATGTGTTCTTCATGTCATACAAGTAGAATCCCTGAGCTCTGCCAACGGGACGGGAATGCAGATTATTATCCAGCGTGATTGGATCGTCAAACACCGCCAGATCTCCGAAGTGATTGTTGACAGTGAGAGTAGTGAGATTACCCCACTGGGGAGCCCCCACGATCGCAGATGTAGCGTTCTTGGCGTTTTTGCCATTGTAAAGGATATCGTGGAAATACAACACTAGATTCCTACAAGGCTTCAATGGAACCCTAGTACTTCTTATTTTATGATTGGCTGCATCCATCGTTCCCAGCAAAACAGTAGTCCACAGAAGAATCCATAGAAAGCACAACTGCACAACTTTATTCATGTTCATGCTTTCTCTCATGGTCTATGTGTACTTTCTTAGTGGCTGGGAGCCTAGCTGGGAGCCTAGAATGCAATATTGATCAACAGAGATAGAGAGAAGAAAAGCTAAGATGCTCAAGGAAGCATGAGGATAAAGCAACCAAAGTAAGAAACTTATATAGCTTTGGCCAGGGCAATCTGATTTTAAGGATATTAGTTTATTTGTACATATTGGTTTTAGAAATTGCTTCGGACTTATTCTACTCCCCCGGCTTAATTTCATAATTTTTGCTGCATGATCTCCATGCTTCAGCTGAAATAAAATAGTATTTAAAGACTTTTGTTGAAGTGGAGATGGGTGCTCAATTGTTTTCTGGCTTGTCCAGCACGTTTGGTTGCTTTTCATAGTGGCATGTGGGTCAGATCAAGATGGGCGGCGGCTAGAAACCACTCTTCAGGGATAGAACTGGCAATGGAAATTGCTGGTCCTGCACAGAGATAATCTTAAGTGTCACCATCCGTTTGTTTTTCTCAAAAGCAAAAGCTATTTTCTAGCTCTTTCTGAGATTCACTTCTGCACATCTTGACTGGCACGCAATTTTCATATTTCGTAAGCTTCACGCAATCAGTACAGGGGCCTTTAGAAGGGGCCTTTAGAAGCTGGAGTACTGGAGAGCCATCGATGACAGAGACTCTGGAATGTCCTTTTGTTTTATTTGAATTTAGTAATCCTTGAACTCAAGGAAATATCATTGATAAGTGCTTAACACATAACCAACTTAGTTTGGTTAGTCATGTTACTCAAAATTAGGAAAATTAACACAAAGGTGAGGTTAGGCTCACAATCTATATTATTCAATGAATACTGATTATATCATTATATAGAAAAGAACTCTACTTAGTTGGTTACAACAAACCACAGACAACTAAACTCTACATTAAATGAAGTAGAATTCAATTACCCTACAACTACACTACTGATTCTTGCAACTGATTCTTTCTCCATTATTTCCAAGTATGCTATCTACACTATCTGAACTTAATTGATTGTAGATTTTGTCTATCTAATAGATATGGAGTAAAGTCAACTATTGAGAGTGTTAGTTTTTCTCAATACCCTTTGCAATAGATATAAGGATTGCCACACTATTTGAACTTAATTCGAAGATTAGCAATTAGATAACTTAATAGTTGAACTATGTTAACTTTTATCAATGTTAATTGGATACATGAAATCTGCAATCTAAATAGAAATTATCCTCAACCATAAGGAAGATGATATATACCTTGTAACCAACTTAGACTATCTATAAACTTATGAAAGATACAACAATCTAAGTTTATCCTCCATGGTTGTTTCATGGTTTTTTAAGACTTCTTAGGCATTACCCACTAGGATAACCCTTAGTTATAAAATTAATGATAGTGTTTAGTGTTCAAAGTTTGGTGTTTCTTCTCTTATTACATAGTTATAAAACTAACCCAACCATATAACAAAAATGGTTGATATACTAAGATAGACTTCATTTTCATTCTTTTTAAACTAATAACTACCATCCAGATATATCAACCACTTTTATAATATAATTATACTAATATATAATATCTAACAATAATTAAAATAATCAATTAATATAAATAAATATATTAAAATAATCAATTAATATAAATACATATATTAAATATACAAATGCAAACCAATAATATATGTCAACAAAAAATTTAAATAACCCAACAATAAATAAAAACACAAAAGAATACAAATGCAAAAATGAAAAGATAACAAATATGGCAGGGTTCATTACAAACCAATAATATATACCAATAAGAAATTTAAATAAACTAACAATAAATGAAAACCAAAAAAATACAAATGCAAAAATAAAAAGATAACAAATATAGTAGCGTTCATTTTCAATGTTCCATTCATACATTAATTGGAACATTAAAATAAGGAAATTTGATGCTCAAAAAAATATATGTTAAGAAACATATCCAACGTCTTTGTCTGGGTGTAAAATTCAGATCCGATTATCTCTTCAATCTTTTTTGTGTTTGCTCATTGAACCACAATGAAGACGAAGTAACAATGAAGAAATAAGCGGTTTAAGTTATAAGAACGCTACTATTATGGAATAACGCCAACCCTCTCTTTTCAACAACCGCAAAACCATCCTTCATGCGCGCAGTTTAGCAGTGAATGAGTTTTGGAACTACGATGGAATAACACCAGCCTCTTTTTTCCATCAACCGGAAAACAAAATGAGTTTTGAAACTACTATGGAATAACGCCAGCCCTGTTTTTTTCAACAACCAGAAAACCACCCTTCATGCATGCAGTCTAGCAGTGAATGAGTTTTGGAGTTTCCACAGCGGAATACTCAACAGGGTGCCTCAATCTGAAAACAGAATTCAGAATGAAATGAAAAATAGTGTTTAGTGTTCATAGTTTGATGCCTCTCCCCTTATTACTTCGTCTAATTCATGAGATCGCCTACCCAACACATAGTTTTGCTAGTTTCCAGTGATCGTTTTGGAACTCCATTTCCAGTTTTTTTCAATCTCCTTGGGTTTCAATGTCTTGGAGTAGTGGAACTTTAAATAAGTCTTAACATGTATCTTCTTTTCAATGTGATGCACAAGCACATTGCAAGCATCCTCGCACTATTGCTATCCTATAAGAAGTTTGCTTAATTTTGACTTCATTTTGTGATTGAAAAGAAACCCCCCAAAAAAATCCTCTTACCTCTACCCTATAAGAAGTTTGCTTAGTTTTGAATTCATTTTGTGATTGAAAAGAATAAAAATTTGAAAAATGTAAAGTAGTGAAATGTTTATAGTGATTTTTTATCAATCATTGAAATATGAAACATTGTATTTAGAATTTGAATAATTAGAGTACTTGTCAGTTGAAAAGCCAAGGAACACACATAAATATGAAGTTGTGAGTGAACAAAGGGCCTTTAGCTCTTTTTTTCTTTGGTTGTGTACTGTGGATGGGTTTGTGATCCATAAACCTCTATAGATTCTGTGAATGTAAAGAGACCCAAGAGCATTGGTTATTAATCAATAAATAGGTTGCAAATTTATGTGGTTATTTCTGCTGAATGTTATTGTGGTGTATTTATGTTTGTTTTCAAAAGAATTGTAGATTGTGGCGATTGCTTATTTAATAGTGGAACTCGCTTTGTTTATAGAAATTGTGGATAAATTTTGTTTTGTGTGTGTTATATTGTAGGGGTTTGTGACTTCATTACATAAAGTGGTATGCAATCTAGTCGATGGCAGGAAATGTAACTCCAATGTTGTGATTTGCATTAACATGATAGGCGCATAAATACAAAGTAAATGACTGTTGGTATTCCCTAACGGGTGACTCTTCCTATCACCTTCGACTCTTTATATTTACACCAATGTTACAATAATGCAATCCCAAGGATTACATGTCCAACATCCCTATGCCCCCCCCCCCATAGTCCAAAGGGGTGTTTGTGTGTCCAAGCATCATTATGAACTTTTCAAAATTTCCTCTTCCAAGTGCTTTGGTAAAGATGTCCTTAATTTGCTCATTTGTGGAACAATGTCTCAAGTGAATAGTCTTGGCCTCTACATGATATCGAATCAGGTGATACTTTGTGGAACAAGATGCCCCTGAGACCACAAGTAAATTTTCAAGTATTTGAAAAATGGGCAATATATTTTGTGGGACTGATTAACCCACTAGCAAAAAGGTCAGGAGTGAGGTACATTATTATTGCGATAGAGTACTTAACAAGATGGGAAGAAGCAACACCGGTAAAATATTGCAGTGCAAATACAATGCCACACTTCTTGTTTGAGAAAGTGATCACTAGATTTGGGTTTCCAAGGATTTTGATGAGTGACCAAGGTGCTCACTTCATTAACAACACTTTAAGGATATGAATGAGGAGTTTGAAGTTTATCATCAAAAGAGTACATCATATCATCCTCAAGAAAATGGAATAGCGGAAGCCTTTAACAAGATCCTCGAGAATGCACTGACAAAGATATGCAATGTTAATAGGGATGATTAGGACTTGAAGATACCAGTAGTATTGTGGGCGTACAAGACCACATGAAAAAAATTGATAGGGTAGACACCATTCAGATTGGTGTATAGACAAGAAGCAATAATGTCATTAGAGTTTTTGGTACCTAGTTTGCGTGTAGCAACAATTACTGACATGACAGAGCAAGGTGTAGTACAGGAAAGGCTAAGTCAACTAATGATCATGGAAGAATATAGGATCTTAGAAGGGTTTCACTAAGAAGCACAAAAAACAAGGGACAAATATTGGCATGGTAGGCATATCAAGAGGAAAAAATTCAAGGAGGGAGACTTAGTCTTGGTATATGACAGTAAATATCTTCAACACCCAGGAAAAATCAGAATGCATTGGTTAGGACCATATGAAGTAAAGAGTGTCATATATGGGGGAGTTATGGAGTTGAAGGAATTAGGAGGAACATAACTTAGAGGGATGATCATTGGGAGTCGAATGAATTTGTATAGGGACAATCGACCTCCTAGCACTTGAAAAAAAAAAAAATAGAACTCAGTGCAACAATAGAGGGTTTACCATGTCAAACATCAAAATATAACAATAAAGGGGTAGCACACCGAAAAGAGAATGTTCATGCACACTCACAAACATTAGTGCGACAGAGAAAGGACCAACAGTCACTGAAAGGTGGAAACACTAGAAATGGAGGGTACGGTAAATAGGCACCAACTGACGACGACTATCAAAATTGAATGACAAGAATGATTGATGGGATGCCGCATTAATTGCACCAACTTGAGACGGTGAGGGAATTCAATGGCGAGTACACAGAAAGCACCAGATCATTCAAAATGCAAACTGGGTAACGTCTCCGAGAAGTTTCACATGATTCCCATATAAGGCAAGCACATGGGGGTTGGAGGGGTTATTGTGAAATTGAGAAAAGCACAGAGAAACAAAGTATACGAGGTAGAGAGAGAGGTTGCAGAAGTTATAGAGCCAACTAAGCTCGACAGATAACATCTTTACCACCATGGCACCACCTAAGCTAGGAGAATTGAGCCAGGCTTGCAGACGACCTTGAAGAAACTTCAGAGCACCTCAACAACCATAGGAAAGTGAACAACAACCACCTCGACCTAAGGAATTTGTTAAATTGGATGAAATATCGTCACCCAATATGGAACCAGGAAGCCCCACACTAGTGGTGGAGGAAACCCAACAGACAACACCAACGAGCACATATATTGATATGTCGGAATTAGGATAGAGCCATTAGACCCAGGATGCAGGAAATACTTCGTGCTTTGAAAACCCAAAATAATACCTGAGGGTTAATGGGACAGTACTGAACTAGACATAAACAACCACACCAGAAAGGTCACACACACCCATGCCAGAGCAGCCACATGAGGGCATAGTAGAAGATGTCACCGGAGGGGCAGAGGAATATGAAGACAAAAGAACAATGAAGGATGGAACCTTGAGTCAACCACCGCAGCAGAAGGGAAAGAAACCAGTAGCAAGATTACCACACAGGCAGGCTGCCACAACCATAGTCTTACCATGCATTCGAGGAGGATTTATTATCGCAGGTAACCTGTTAGGCCATGTGGAAAAACTGCGGTACTTAGATCACGATGTGACCAAAAAAGACAAGTTTCTGGAGTTCACGAAGTAATTTTACCTAGATACTATGGGTATAGGACACTTCGGCGAACCCATTAACCAACCAAAATAGTGGGCAGCTACACTAGCCAAAACTAAGATTCTAGGCCTATTAGAGATCCCACACTTTGGAAGGGACCGAGACGTAAGAAACTGCATCAAGAAGCTAATGGAAGTTACCCACGGAGGATACCTATGGGTGGAAGAGACTATCTCGATAGACATAGATCTCATTACGTATATTACAGGGCTTCCATCTCGGGGGAGACACCCGTGCAGTTCCTTGATGAAAAAACGAAGGAGAAGGCACTGGTCAAGGAAATGAAGAAGATGTATGGTACAGAAAGAGGGTCATGCAAAATCATAATTAAGCGCATTACTGACACAAAAACAAGGATGGCCACAAAAATCATGGCGTATAAGTTACTCAGGAAGTGCCCCAAGGAGGAAGTCCCTATCGGGGTCATTACAGCCGTAGCACAGTGTGCGGAGGGCGCTGTAGTTAGCTGGGCCCTGTACTTGTTAAATCTATTCTTGGATGATTGCAAGGACACACATGATCTGGGGACAAAATTTCACTATTCTTGACTACTCGTCCTGATCTCCTTAGTCATATGGAGGGAGCCTAAGTATGCATACTTTGTTGAGATATCTAATCATTTCCGTGTAGCGTGATGCCTATCATTGGGGAGCACATCAGATCCTAATAACAAAAGTGCGAATTAGACATGTTCACAGGGTATTAAAATGACCTGTAGGAAAGAATTTCCAACACTTGATGGCTTACACTAGAAGTGTTCATGCAATATCAGGGCATCACCAACTTTAAAGTGACCAGGAATGTAGTATGGATCCAAGCATGAAAGGATCCCGAGAATGAATGGCTACAACTACGGTACTGCGTCAAGGAAGAGGACATAGAAATGACCATCAAGGATTGGCACGATGACTAGAGGGTTCCAAACTTGAATCAATAGATGTCCATGGAAAAGGAGGCTAATGCAAGGCAACAATAGACACTTGTAGGAGAAAAAATGATGCCCAAGAAGTGAAATCTAGGTTAGAACCCGATGCAACAGAAGAAAGGGGGAGCATCCAAGAAAGGTACCCAGGTGGGGAAGAAGAAAAACACCCAAGCATTGCGATAACAGAGGAAAGAGACTGAGACAACAAAGGGGACCACATCAAGTGCTACTCAACAGGATCAAGGCCAGAAAAAGAGGCCAATCATACAAACGAGGGGTGTGTGCAAGAAAAATAAGGCACACAAAACATAACCATAATACATAATCACTGAGGACGACATGGACCTCATGGCCCAAATGGTCCAGGATCGAAAAACAGAGGATTTTGACGAAGCTCAACTCTAAAAGGACAGTATCCAGGAAGAGTTGGCTGACATGAGACAACTCCTGGAGATGATCAAAGAAACACAGAGGGTCGACAGAGGAATATAATTAGTCCTCACAACATCATAGAAAGGAGCCAAGGCTAGATCAAGCAAGCATGATCGAATCTAGATGAAAATAAAACTGAGCTCGACGTTTCACATTACACCCAACATGTTGCGCATGGATGAAATTGTGGGCCAGACACCCTTGAAAGATCTGGCCCAAATACAATTGGTAATGACGCAGATACCAACCAAGGCATTGTACAAACTTCAAGTCAGCGTCGTGCAGGAGCTACAGTCATGCACACGCACATACACAACATAACTACAACATACAAAGGACATAATAGAAGATTTGGAATTGGTGCTCAAGCAGGTCAAGCTCGAGACTAAATATGAGAAGGATCACGTGGATAGGCTCGAGCAGGGATTGGTAGTAGCCTATGAAAAAATTCCATAGAGAGCGCATACAACAGAGCTCACGAAGAGGCAGGAAATTGATCAGATTGTGCAAACAATGGATCAATATAGACAGGAAATAAAGAACGTAGAAACTCATCCCTACCACTCCTATGGAGGTGAAGGAACAGACAAAGAAGAAAGTATGAGGTAATATGGAGGAGATAGAACGACAACTTTGCACAGCTGCCGAATTGTTAGATAAAGCAACACAAATATGGACAAAGCTGGAGGAGGATCAACAAGTCCAGTAGTGGGACTAGGAAGAGGAGAAGATAACCATATCTATCCAGGATCTCAAGCAGAGGCATAATACGATGTTGATTACTGAGCACCTCGAAGGAGTACATGATATGAAGAAGATACAAGCAAAACTCATAGCCATGTAGACATAGAAGAAGGAATGACAAGATAAAATGGAGCCTCTCCAAGAGCGAGCAGTGGAGGTAATTGCATATGCATAAGATGCAAAGAATAACATGGCACAAAACCTGTTGGCCCTCGACCAAGTTTTGAGGAAATATTGGTTAGGTTTGACCACTTTTTGGACTTCGATGCAGTGATCGTGGAAGGAGTGCCCAGAAAGAGTTGATATCGCGGATCTCACTTGTTTTGCGAGCTTTGTGGACCTAGAAAGGGGTTCATTAGGGTTTTTGTAATGGGTTATGGGATGTTGGCCCATGGGTTTACCCATGATTAGGCCTCTTTGTAAGGGATTGTAAAAGTATAAATAAGTAAGATTGTAAGGTAGAAGGTGTTGGTCAGTTTGCATAGGGCTTGGTTTTGTTATTAATGTCAAACTTAAATCCATAAGATCGAGAGAAGAATCCGCACGGTGGTTAGTTGATATTTCCTTCAGAACTCGAGAATTCAGAAAGGAAGGAGTGCGCAGTAGAAGAGAATGGATCTCAGGTGTTATATCCGAGCACGAGGCCCAACCGTCGTTAGATCCTGGAGAACCTTCACATTATTTAAAGCGCAAGGTGAAGCGGGCTTCTAAAATCCTGAAAGAAGGAGGACTGTCCATCTTCGATCATGACACGTGGTCACAGATCAACTTTTCGTTGACTAGAAATTCAAATAAAGGAGGTTCTCCAACCTCCGATATCACAATACGCGAAATCACAAAATGCAAAGTCCCGATGAGATCAGGACTGTCTGACCACAAAAGGTCGTGGGTCGTCAATTGGAAAAAATAAGATATCGGGGATCACGACTTGGAGTGTCTAAACACTTCATCACAAGAACGCCGAAATGTCAAAATGCGAAATGCCAAAATGCCGAAATGCAGAATGTCGAAATGCCCAAATATGAAACACCGAAATGCCGAAATGTGAAATGCATTTTTGGCGTAGGCAGGGTGCAAGATACCAGATATATAAAATATGCAGAACAGGAATGAAATGCTAGAAATAACAAAATAACAGTAAAATATCCAGCATAATCTTCACAATACACAGAAATGATATACGAAATAGCAACA
>JZKD02S2257153.1:72340-90352 GCA_000966675.3 Picea glauca | reverse complement strand
CAAAATGGCCCCAGAAGTTAAAACCTGCTAAAAATAGTAAATTGCCAAAATTGCCAGAAAGCCATTTTGAGCCATTTGGAAAAGGTGGGTGGCCACCGATATCCACCTGGATCATCTGTGCTTGATAAAGGAGTTGGATCTGTGCCTTGACCTAATTTTGGGAACAAGGATCTGGTGCTTAGTGTGCAGATCTCTTGTCCTTTGTGAAGATTGGCTCTATGTCTTAGTGCACAGGAGTGGATGAATGTAAGAGATTGAAGAATAATAGAGAAGATGAAGTAGTTGGTGGATGTATTCCCACACTGGGGTGAACCACGTATATCGTGTGTCTTGTGGTTTCTTTGTGTTGTCTTCTTTATGCTATGAATGTGTTCAATGCTTTGCTTATTATGTTAGTTAGATAGATCTGTTGATGCTTAGTGATTCACTTAAAGATGAATGGATGTTATATCTAACTTTGTGCTGAGTGCTAAGTGGGTGAAGGGTTTACTCTTTATTGTTATTGCATTGATCCATATTAGGGTTTGTTCTACGATTTTAATAAAATCTAATGAAATAATACATATCACCTTCTAAGTGTGTCTAAGATACTCTACGAAGTGTTACAATCACATATATGTGTTCCAACTTGGTTACAGACACCTGAGTCCTGTAATCCCCCCTACTTCTACCTCAGGTGAGACTTCTCCTACTTCACAAGTGTTACTGAAAGGGTCGATAGTTAGGGTTTTGTTGGTGCACTGTTGAAGCATTGAACCCTGGGCCTACCCCTGTGCCAACAAACCCAGGAAGAGTGTATATAGATGATCAACGATGAGATTGCAATGCAAGTATTGGACGCACTCATAGAAAAGACAACATAGTCTCAAACACAAGCAAAGGAACCCACCGGAAATATCCAGGCTCTCGCAGGAGATGTGGAAGAAGAACATAAAGTTTAGGTGGCTCGGGATGAGCCACATGTTAGTTTTGGGGGCATGTTGCTTGCAGGTCAAGTCAGGAGAAAAGGCTATTTTGGAAGAGAAGCATGCAAGGTGGAAAGGACAACTAGAAGGAAAACCAACACGTGTAAGAGAAGTAGGCGAGGAACGCATGTAAGGAAGACCTAATGACACTTAGGTTAGGTTTTTGGTAATTTTTTGTAATGGATGATGAGCCAAAGATATAAATAGGTAGTACTTAGAAGAAGAAAGGGATATACAATAGACATATGAGAAGAGATACATAGAGGGAGAGAGAGAGTTGTAAGAACTGTACGAGTCATTAAGCTAGTGAGATAGGAAGTAGGGAGCAACTCAATCTCGAGGGTTAGATCACAGGCCGAGGAGCCTGGTGCGATATAGTTAACCTGACAGGGATGCAGGAGCTTGTGGAAGAGAGTAAGAACTAATATTGTAACCACATGCGACATGATATATTACTAAACCATAATAAAATCTTGAGAGCTAGATCTTTGTGGATGTATCCCAGGAGGGGGTGAACCATAATAACACTTGTGTTATGTGAATGATGTTGTAAGGTTTACAGTTGGGAGTAAGCTTGTCATTGATGGAAAGAACAGTGATGGTAAAGATCAGCATGATCAACAACACAGTAATAATGGAAGAGTAAACTCCATTTTAGAATTTTGGATATTGGGAGTTGAAGTGTCGAAACACTTCACCACTGAAGTGGTGAAATCACGAAGTGATGAAATCGCAAGGTGGATGAAATCACGAAGCGACGAAATCGCGAAGGTGGACGAAATCGCAAAGCAGCGAAATCGCGAAGTGGAAAAATCGCGAGAAGATCTGGGCCGTAGGATATGGGGTATCTACGAAGGCTCAATAGCCGTTAGATATGGTGAAGCTGTAAGGCAGATAAGTCCAAGAGTCATCCAATTCCCCAAAACTGTGAAGGAATCTTGGCCGTCCATCGGGGACAGTCATGGACCGTTGATCAAGAGGACGTGTGGCGAAAGATTTTCATGTCACTGACTAAGAAGTCAAAGGAATGGGGTTCCGTAAGTTCTCAAATTTGTGATATGCGAAATCATGAAATAATCTCAATCGTTATATCGAGGTCAAATATGGACCATTGATCAGGCACACCGAAGGCTCATGGAGTTGTGAAGTCCCGATAAAATCTTGACCGTTGATCCAAGAGGGATGCGTGGTAGAATATTAGAACATGTCAAAGCTCCATCTCGGAGTTTCGCGTATCGTGACTTGGAGTGATGATAACCTCCATCACAGGAATCACGAGATACCAACTCACGATAATATCTAGACCATCAGATCACCAAGGGTTCTGGACTGTTGATCTAAGCTCCATCTCGGAGCTTCGCCTATCGAGACTTGGAGTGACAAGAACCTCCATCTAAGGAACCATGAGATGCAAATTCACGATAAGATCTTGTTAGCGATATTTCTTGTCTCGAGATTAGGCGTACCCAGGTCTGCGGTTTGCACGAAAAGCACCTGAGTATATCACGAGATAATCCCATTTTTTAGTAGTGAGTCGGGCAAGTGAGTGGGAAAAGTTTTGTCTTCAGCAGTCGAGAACCATCCTCAAAGAAAATCGATGGTCAGAATCTTATAGAGGAGATCGACGAAATCCCGTCAGCCGTTAGATCTTGAGAAGTTGCACCGGGATTAACCCCTAGTGTGCAGAGGAGGAGAGACGGGTTTCAGTTCATCAGAGAATCGGAGTTTTCGGAGACAAGAAAATCTTGCATGTAGGAATCGTGATCCATGATTTCTCGACTGGATCGCAAGGTCGGGGATCGGGGAACTGAAAGTCCCGTGCACATGACAACAGGAATCATGATATCCCGATACACAATTTCCCGACGGAGTTAGGGACCACAAGTGGAAGACAGGTGGTAGGCTCTTGCGATGGGGAATGGACTATTGACATGTCAACGGCCATGAGCCATCAACAATCAGAGAATCGCGACTCCCAGGCACTTGTGTATCGAGACATCGAAAACGCCGAAACCCCGACAGAGGTTTGGCTCAGGTCACATAAGAGGTGGTCGTATGAACTATAGTATAGCCAGGAGGGATAACCCATACATGCGCTCATCGGAGAATCGGTGATCGGGAATTCAAAGGGTCAAGAACTCTTGACAACGGGGAATGAGAAACCCCGAAACCCGATACAGATTCGGTAAAAGGTCTCGGTGAAGTTCAGGAGATCGTAAGGAAAGGAAAAGAGACCTGCGGACTAGGTCGGGGTTTCGTCAAGGATTTCACTCGGGGATCCAAAGAACCTCTTCGACTCCGTAGAGAAGGAGAAAGAGGGTGGGTGAAGCCTCGCGTCACCCATTTATTGCAAAGTTTGGAGGTCCCGGCTGAAATAGACACAGAAGGGTCCCTTGTACCTGTTCTCTTTAGGAAAGCTACGCCAAGTCTCTGACTCACCAGAGAAGCCTGCACACACCAGTTCAATATTCAAAGGTCTTAGCTACCCCCTGGCACAAGCCATGCTGAGTTAAAGAGGCGCATGATATGGGAACAAAGGACAAATTTGATGGAGGCAGACTGATAGCCCGTCCTGATAGAGAAGCTCCTCAACGTTAAGCATTGAATTCACGATATGATCGTGCCTTGGGGGCCGGAGCTAGTCCCAAGTATATGTAGGCATTTTTTCCATTTTGTAAGGATCGATGGTTGAGTAGAGCTCCCGGTTGTAAAGTTTTAATGAAGCACTATTATTCTAGTTATGTGTGAACTTTTGAGACTTCTTTCCTTATGAATGCTAGTTTCTTTCATGTCTTTGTTTACACCGTGTTAGAGCAACTCGGAATTGGAGGATCCAGTCGAGCTGCAGCTATTATAGGATGATGTTGTAATGGATCACTGTAATAGTTGCATTGACTCTAATCAGTTCTTGTGATTTCTCTAGCACTGAGTGACTTGGAATTGGAGGATTCAGTCAAGTCCCCTCTTAGTTCCTTGAGACCCTGAACCAAGCGGATCTTTCATTCAGAGTCTTTCTTCTGCAAACAACTGAAAGCCTGTTGCCTAAAGTCATTTGTTCACCTTTCTCACTAAGTCTTCCACCTGTTCATCTTTTAATCAACCCACTGGCTGAAGTTAGGATTCCATACCTCCTTTGTTCTTTACATACCAGATCCAGTCCCTGAGTTAGAGTGATACCTCCTCGAGCCATTATCTCCATTTGATCATCCCTTATAAACAAATCGTGACATTAAACTGATGGGTGTCGGGCTCTTCTCCTGCAAGCAATCTAGGAGTGACTTCTAACGCTAACATTTTTGGCGCCGTTGCCGAGGACGAAGTTGAATATTTTCCCCAGGATTGAATGAAAATGACTACCTGATTCTGAAGGTGCATCGGAAATCAGAATTATCAATATTGCTGCTGTGCACCTGGCGACTCCATTGTGACGACTTCACTGGGGAGAACCCACTCTATCAATTGTGGCTTTCAGAGGCAGGCACACGTGGCCTCATCCACAGCTGCCCCTAGCTACACTTGAAACCGATCCAGAGGTGGTCCTCAGAAAAGGAAAGGCCCCTGAAGAAGAAGATTCCACCGCTAAAATAGGTAATCCGCCATCTCCTTCTGTAAGAACTCCATTTTCTTCCCCTCAGTTTCTTGATAGACCTCCTTTACAAGTTTCTTGTTTCCTGAATTTTGGAAGTGTTCCTGCTGAGTTTTCCCCTCCTGGTCTGGGATTGGAGGGAGAAATCCTTGTCACTCCCTCCTCCTTGAATCACCTCTTGTTTCCCACCCCACTCCGAGATTCATTCCCCGTAGCCCCTTTGCAAACTCCTTCTCCTCCGAGCTCTCCTCCACCTAATATTCCTATGGCCGAAGCAAATCCCCCTATGACTGAAATAGAGGTCATCATAGCCGCTAGATACGCTCCCCTCATGCTACCACAACCTCTTAATAACCTCCCAGCAGAAGGGTACCTTAAGTAGCTTCCCAAGTTTACAGGCGAGGGGGATATAACTGCTGAAGAGCATCTAGCAGCCTTTTATACTTTTGCAGATGATAATGTTATCATGCACACAGATGTATGGATGAGAATTTTTTTCCATAGTCTCCAAGGAGAGGCTAGAAACTGGTTCAGGGCCCTGCCTCCTGGATCTATTGATGGGATCAAAGCTCTAGATAATGCCTTTTTGAGGCAATGGGGAGATAAAAAGGACTTCATGTATTACATGACAGAGTTTGGGTCGTTAAAGAGAAAATAAGGAGAGTCTGTTTCTGACTTCTCCAAGAGATTTAATAAAATGTACAACAAAATTCCTGCTGAGATAAAACCCTCCGAAGCCTCTGTAAAGATCACTTACTCCAGCGCCTTCGATCCTGATTTCTGCCTACTGCTAAGGGAGAGAATATCTTCTACGCTGGCACACATGCAAGACACAGTCGTGGAGGTAGAATCCAACATATTGGTTGTCAACCGACTCAAGAACGCCGGTGATAGGAATATGCCCAAGAACAGGCCTGAAAATTCCTCATCTAGTCCCTCTCCCCTACCCCATAAGACAGATGAAACAGCTAGAACGCTACAATCGCTTACCTCCAAGATAGAAAGGCTGGAATTAGAAGGGAAGCCCATGTACAGAAATCCACAGAACACTGATAATAGAGGTTTCAGACGACCTGCTAACAATGTGACCCAGGTTTTCCCAAGGGAACAAAGGGGAAGGGACATAGATGATCAAAGGGTCCAAACCCCCCTCCAAAACAACCTAGTTGATCATGAGGAAAGAGATGAGATACATGAGATTGGCCCGGAAATTCACTGTAATGAAGAAACCCCTCATTTTCCCCACTTGACTTAGTCTGCGTATGAAAAATCTTTGATGAACATTTAGATCCATGAGTTAGGGAAGGGAGAAAGGGCTGGTCACACTCCTAATAGATATAATCTCAGGTCGAGAAGGAAATAAGGAAACTTCGACAGCTCAAACCCGCCCCTCATAGAAGATAGGCCTACTAAAGCAGCCAAATCCAAAGAAAAGAAGACTCAGAGTGCTTCGCTGACAGCCAAAGAGCCTGTCACTGAGGTAAGAGAAACTCCTAAACCTACCCCCTCCTTCAATTTTGAGCATGAGATTCAGAAGATTAGGATTCATGTACCTCTCTCTGAGTTGGTTAAAAATGAAGACGTCAAAAGGTCCCTCTCCAAGTTGTTACAATATGAATCCCCCCAGCCTCCCTCTGACTCAATAAACCTTCAATATGAGAAGCCTGCAGTCGTCTTAGGGCCCATGGTAGAAGATAGATATGATTCATCCCCTCCCTTCTACACATCCCTGAATATACATGATAAAGTACTGCACAACTGCCTCATGGACTTAGGGGCTTCCCACAATCTTATGCCCAAAATAGTAATGGAGCAACTGAGATTAGAAGTGACTAGGGCCTACCATGATTTATACTCTTTTGAGTCAAGGAGGGTGCAATGTCTGGGAGTCATCAAGGACCTAGTGGTTTCGCTGTTTCAACTGCCCATGAAGAGTAGGGTCATGGATATTGTGGTAGCTGATGTTCCTCCCAAGTTTGGCATGTTGTTGTCAAGGTCTTGGATTAAAAGACTTGGAGGAACATTACAGATGGACCTCACGTATGCTACCATCCCAGTGTTTGGAGGGTATCATAGAAGACTATACAAGGAAGCCCAACTGGCCTACATAATCAGTGATGAAGCCAACCCTACCAATCACCCCATCTTTGCCTTGGATATTGATTTAGGCTCCAGTTTACTACAGCTCACCCATGCCCCTGAGCCTCCTTTGAAACTCAGAAAGCCGCCCATTGTTTCCCCTAAAGTTCCTCCCTCCATCACCCCAATCTGGAATTTTTTTTTTGATGGAGCCTGTTCCCAAGAAGGCGCCAGAGCTGGAGTGGTTTTTGTGTCACCTACTCAGGAGACCTCATCTCTGTCATAAAAATTAGAATTTGAAGCTACCAACAATGTGGCATAATATGAAGCTCTTATATTAGGATTAAGATCCGCAAGGGAAATGGGAATCCAGGAGATAGCAGTGTTCAGAGATGCCGAGTTGGTAGTCCAGCAGGTCAGAAGCGCTGATCAGGCCAAGCATGCTCGACTCAGGAGTTATCGAAATGAGGTATGGGACCTAATTGACAGTTTCTTCTCAGAGTTCAACATTTCTTTCATCCCAAGAGAAGAAAACACAGTGGCATATTCTTTGGCTTCATCAGCAAGCATTTTCAAGGTCCCCTTGCCGCCCAAACTGAGGTATGATGTAGAAGTAAAATACAGGCCCTCCATACCTAACAATGTCAAGCATTGGAAGGTGTTTGAGGATGATCTTGAGATCAAGAGATTCTTGGAGACTATTGAAGAATTTTCAGAGATGCATATTGACCAAGATTTCGTCTTTGAGGAAGAGTTTGATGGGGGTGAGTTGCTGAGTAAAATAGAAAATCATGACATTATTCAATTTCCTGGCAATCACATCCCGAGGGGACTAGTCCCATTGGAGAGATTGTTCGATGGGAATGACGTGGCAATAAAGGGAAGAGTTTCGGGTGATGATGCTGACACAGCCGAGTGCAACATTGGCACATTGGAAGAGCCTAAGTTTTTCAAGCTATCAACAAGTTTGACCAAGGAGCAGAGGATTGAGTATACTGAGTTGCTGAGAGAGTTTGCTGATGTGTTTGCATGGACCTACAAAGACCTTAAGACATATGACACATCTGTCATTGAGCACAAGATCCCACTAAAAGAAGAGGCTAAACCATTCAGGCAGAAGCTGAGGCAGATAAATCCCATGTTGCTAACTGTCATGGAGAAAAAAGTGAAGAAATTGTTAGATGCCTGAATCATTGTCCCATTGAGGTATTCTGAGTGGGTGGCCAATTTGGTTCCAGTAAGAAAGAAAAGTGGGGAAATCAGACTTTGTGTAGATTTTAGGAACTTGAATAGAAGCTCAAAGAAAGACAATTATCCCCTGCCCAACATGGAACACATATTGCACAAGGTCACTGGTGCATCTAGGATATCCATGATTGATGGTTTCTCTGGTTACAATCAAATATCAGTCATGCCTGGGGACAGAGAAAAGACAGCTTTCACCACTCCTTAGGGTACATTCATGTATGCCAAAATTCCTTTCGGATTGATGAATGTTGGAGCAACGTTTCAGCGAGCTATGGATATAGCGTTCATAGGGGAGAAAGATCAGTTTGTGGTAATCTATCTGGATGATATCACAATCTTCTCCAGGACAGACAAGGAGCACTGCTGCCACTTGAGAAAGGTCTTCATGAAGTGTCGGAGGTATGGCTTATCCTTAAACCCCAAGAAATCCTTGTTTGCTATGAAGGAGGGGAAGCGTCTAGGCCATATAGTATCAATAGAGGGAGTAAGGATTGATCCTAGCAGGGTGCAAGCAATTCAGACCCTGTCACTTCCCAGATCTAAAAAAGAGGTTCAGGCATTTTTGGGGAAGATAAATTTTCTGAGGAGATTTGTCTCAAATTTTTCTGAGCTGGTGAAACACATCACAACCATGCTTAGGAAGGGAAATGAAGTAAAATGGACCACTGAACCCAGGGAATATTTTGTCCAAATAAAGAAGGCATTGACTGAGGCACCTGTGCTAATCAGCCCCGATTATTCCAAAGATTTCTTGATTTTTTCTTTTGCCTCCTGTGATACAGTAGCGACAGTTTTGTTACAGAAAAATGATCAAGGGAAAGAGCAACCTATTTCCTTCTACAACAGGGCATTAAGAGATGCAGAACTCCGGTACGAGATCATGGAAAAGCAGGCCTATGCATTGGTGAAAGCTCTCAAATCTTTCAGAGTCTATGTATTGCACTCAAAGATCATTGCATATGTCCCTTCGGCCTCTGTGAAGGACATTCTTATACATCCCGACATAGATGGGAAAAGAGGTAAGTGGATTGCCAAGATTCTAGAATTTGATCTAGAAATTAAGCCCACCAAATTGATAAAGGGACAGGGTTTAGCCAAATTGCTAGCTGAATCCAACTCCAAAGCTTTGGGGATTAACTTCGTCAATGAGCAAGCTGAGTCATCCAACAAGCATTATCTGGGTGCCTTACCACTAGCAGCTTGTGACTGGTACAAGGATATCTTGTATTTTTTGCAAGAACTAAAGCCTCCTGATGGATTGGGAAAAAGCAGGGCTAGAGGTCTAAAGATCAAGGCAGTCAAATATTGCCTCATTGACCAAACATTGTATTGGAAAGACCCCTTAGGGTTATTATTAAGATGCCTGGATCCGCAAGAGTCCCAGAAGGTTATGTTTGATTTCCATAGTGGTCTCTGTGGAGGCCATCATTTCTGGAAGACCACAAATCACAAGGTCCTCCGGGCTGGGTACTATTGGCCCACTTTATTCCCTGACGTCTGCAGAGAAATTAGAGCTTGCATCAAATGCCAGAGGTTCTCAGGAAAGCAGCAGCTCAAATCTCTTCCGTTAAATCCTGTAGTAGTTTCAGCACCTTTTCAGCAGTGGGGATTGGACTTCATTGGATAAATTCATCCTCCCTCAAGTGGCCAGCACAGATGGATCCTCATTGTGACAGATTACTTCACCAAGTGGATAGAGGCTATTCCCATCAGGAGCACTTCTCACAAAGTAATTATCAGCCTCCTGGAGGATGTCATGCCTAGATTTGGTTTCCCTAGCAGAATTGTCACTGATAATGCCACCCCCTTCAGGTCTGAGCCTCTGGTCAAGTTCTGTGAACAGTTTTATATTTCACTGGTTAAATCTACCCCCTATTATCCTCAGGGAAATGGACTGGCGGAATCTTCCAATAAAGGTTTGATCAATCTCATTAAAATATTATTGGAAGATAATAAAAGGGCCTGGGATGCAAAACTCAAATTTTCTCTATGGGCTGACCGAGTGACAACAAAGAAGTCCCTAGGCATTTCACCCTTCCAACTTATTTACGGAACAGAGGCCATTTTCCCTACTCAGCTCGCCTTACCTATGGAAAAATTCCTCCAGGACCTTGAAGAGGAGCCTGACCATATGGTCAGAAGGATTCATCAGATGGTGGAAGTGCAATAAACCAGGGAACAGGTCATGAACAGGGCCTACGATCATCAACAAAAGATCAAGTAGGCTTTTGACAAAAGGATCAAGAAAAAGGAGTTTGAGATCGGGGACTTGGTATTTAAATGGGACACATCCAGACATGATAAAAGCAAGCACAACAAGTTCGACGCCCTCTGGATCGGCCCCTTTAAAATCTCTGAGATTTTCTCCAACAAGACCTATGGGTTGCAGGATCTGGAGGGTGAAGAAGTTTTCAACAGCCCAGTGAATGGGCATTTTCTGAAAAAATGTCTTATTTGAGCCTTAGACGGCTCCTCTGTTTGTAAATATTGTCTTTTACTTCTTTGATTTTTTCTTTTTGTATGTTTTCGGCTTAATAAATGACTCCATAGCCCAACAACAAGGCACTGAAGCTGCGAAATGAGTTCTTAGAGCATCGTAGGGATGACTTTATCCCCCATGGAGCCTAATGTTAGCGATATTTCTTATCTCGGGATTAGGCGTACCCAGGTCTGTGGTTTGCATGGGAAGCACCTGAGTATATCATGAGATAATCCCATTTTTTAGCAGTGAGTCGGGAAAGTGAGCGGGCAAAGTTTTTTCTTCAGCAGTCGAGAACCATCCTCAAAGAAAATCGACGGTCAGAATCTTATAGAGGAGATCGACGAAATCCCGTCAGCCGTTAGATCTCGAGAATTTGCGCCGAGATTTACCCCTAGTGTGCAGAGAAGGAGAGATGGGTTTCAGTTCATCGAAGAATTAGAGTTTTCGAAGACAAGAAGCTCTTGCATGTAGGAATCGCGATCCGCGATTTCTCGACTGGATCAGAACCATCCGTCAATAGGGACACGTGGCGAGAGCTCCCGCAGAGTCGCGGATCAAGGAACTGAAAGTCCCATGCACATGAAAACGGGAATCGCAATATCCCGATATGCGATTTCTCGATGGATTTAGGGACTGCAAGTGGAAGATAGGTGGCAGGCTCTCGCGATGGGGAACGGACTGTTGAAATGTCAATGGCCACGAGCCATCGGAAATTGGAGAATCGTGACTCCCGGGCACTTGTGTATCGAGACATCGAAAACGCCGAAACCCCGACAGAGGTTCGGCTCAGGTCACATAAGAGGTGGTCGTATGGACTATAGTATAGCCAGGAGGGATAACCCATACACACGCTCATCGGAGAATCGGTGATCGGGAATTCAAAGGGTCAAGAACTCTTGACAATGGGGAATGCGAAACCCCGAAACCCGATATAGAGTTGGGAAAAGGTCTCGGTGAAGTTTAGGAGATCGTAAGGAAAGGAGAAGAGACCTGTGGACTAGGTCGGGGTTTCATCAAGGATTTCACTCGGGGATCCAAAGAGCCTCTTCGGCTCCACAGAGAAGGAGAAAGAGGGTGGGTGAAGCCTCGCATCACCCATTTATTGCAAAGTATGGAGGTCCCGGCTGAAATAGACACAGAAGGGTCCCTTGTACCGGTTCTCTTTAGGAAAGCTACGTCGAGTCTCCAACTCACCAGAGAAGCCTGCACATGCCAGTTCAATATTCAAAGGGATCAGCTATCCCCTGGCATGAGCCATGCTGAGTTAAAGAGGCGCATGACAGGGGAACAGAGGACAAATTTGATGGAGGCAGACTGACAACCCATCCTGATAGAGAAGCTCCTCAACGTTAAGCATTGAATTAACGATACGATTGTGCCTTGGGGGCCGGAGCTAGTCCCAAGTATATGTAGGCATTTTTGCCATTTTTGTAAGGATCAATGGTTGAGCAGAGCTCCCGGTTGTAAAGTTTTAATGAAGCACTATTATTCTGGTTATGTGTGAACTTTTGAGACTTCTTGCCTTATGAATGCTAGTTTCTTTCATGTCTTTGTTTACACTGTGTTAGAGAAACTCGTAATTGGAGGATCCAATCGAGCTGCAGCTATTATAGGATGATGTTGTAATGGATCACTGTAATAGTTGCACTGACTCTAATCAGTTCTTGTGATTTCCCCAGCGCTAAGTGACTTGGAATTTGAGGATCCAGTCAAGTCCCCTCTCAGTTCCTTGAGACCCTGAACCAAGCGAATCTTGCATTTAGAGTCTTTCTTCTGCAAACGACCGAAATCCTATTGCCTAAAGTCGTTTGTTCACCTTTCTCACTAAGTCTTCCACCTGTTCATCTTTTAATCAACCCGCTGGCTGAAGTTAGGATTCCAGACCTCCTTTGTTCTTTACGTACCAGATCCAGTCCTTGAGTTAGAGTGATACCTCCTCGAGCCATTATCTCCATTTGATCATCCCTTATATACAAATCGTGACATTAATCTAATGGGTATCGGGCTCTTCTCCTGCAAGAAATCCAGGAGTGACTTCTGACGCTAACAGATCTGTACCGTCAATTCACCAAGAACGTGGACCATCGATCGAAGCTCCATCTCAAAGTTTCACCTATCACAACTTGGAGTGACAAGAACCTCCATCTAAGGAACAATGAGATGTGAGATCACGATAAGATCTGGACCGTCATATCTATGGAGATTTCAACCGTCGATCAGAATCGATGAAGTTTATAAACTCGTGAGATATGAAGTGCCTTTTTGGCACAGCCTGTGGTCACCACCGGTGTTCAAAAGAAGGGAAGGAGTCAGTTCAGATAAGCTCCATTTCGGGTTTTCGGGGATCACGACTTGGAGAGTCGAGATGCCTCATCTCCAAATTCATGAAATGTGAAATCCGGAAAGCGCTTTATGCATAAGCGCGTGGTCTCAGCCGGTGGTCACACCATCGAAGAGATGAAGAGAAGAGTACGTGCAGACAAGTTTCCTTTCGGCATTTCGGGGATCACGACTTGGAAAGTCAAGAAACTTCACAATAGAATTAATGAAAAGGTGAAATGTGAAATATTGAAAAGCACATTATGAACAAGTGCTTGGTCATAGCCATGGTCATATAAAGGAAGGAGCCAATGTAGAAAAGCTCCATTTCAGAGTTTCGAAACTTGTGACATGGAGAGTAAAGATGTCTCATCGCAGAATCTCCGAATTGTGAAAGTGAGAAAATGAGTAAATAACGCAAGAACTCGTCAGAGTTAATTCGATGATGGAGGTGAACATGAGCATGATCGGAGGGATAATGTTTATTCTCACAGTGTAACTGCTAGAAACCATTGATGGTTTCTACCAGAGGATGCGAAGAGACTTCTGTGTGATTTCCAGAGGAGATGAAGAGTTACATGGAATCTTCCAGTGGATTGAAGATGATTCATGGAGGAAATTGACAGTTGGATGAGGGTTGGATCTTGTAACTGAAATAGAAAGGATGAGCTCGACTGTAACAGAGAAGACGAAGAGTCTCAACTGCTAGAGAGAAAAAGGAATCTCGGCATAACACCTAGTGATGATAGACATAGGGGTTGAACTATCAGAGAAGCTGAAGAGTCGCGATGATGATCACTCAAAGAACTTGAGATGTGGAGGAGATTGGCACGGTATGAGAATGAAAAGGAATGGTGAATATTGCATGCACAAGATGCACAGAAGCTATATATACACGGTACAGAGAAGAGATGTGGTTGTTGTTGGAGTTGTTGTGGTTGTTGTTGTTGAAGGTGATTCATGCATGAAGGAGGAGGGAAGTGCAACAACTGAATTGAATAGAAGAGGAACTGTGCAGTGAATGGACATGGTGCACAGAGCATAAAAGGTAGAAGAACAGATAGCACAAGTCAGGTGTGCAGGAAGGCAGTAAGGCAGACAAAGAAATGAAATGCAGTAGAATAGTGATGAGATTGGTAAGCTGTTATTGAACACTATATCACTGTAATAGGTTTCAGTATTTCATATTCATAATATAGGGTTGTAGGGAGGTTCTAGGGAGGACTGTTGTCCTCAGAGGTTCAAGTGGGTGCTTGAACACAGGGATTTGTAGCTTCCTTCTAGTCGGTGCTAGAGAAACCAGGGAGTTGGTGCTTCCTTCTAGTTGGTGCTAGAGAAACCAGGGAGTTGGTGCTTCCTTATAGTGGGTGATAGAGAAAAATAGAGAGTTAGTGCTCTCAGCAAGTTGCAGATTGCAAAACAAAGGTTGTATCCTCACAATGAGTTGGTGCTCATATGTATGATAATGTAAAGAATGTAAATAATACTTATCATATAAAGAAGAAGAGGTTTTTACCCTGTATAGGTTTCCTTGGGAAATATCTGTCTCTGTGTTTCTCATATATGTGAATGATGTTGAATGTGCCATTGTTTATTTCCTTGCATTATTGTGATCATCATTGAGTGCCTTATAAATATTTTAAAAGAAGCATAATTTTTTAATCTCGGGGACAACTAGTTCACCCCCCCTCTCAGTTGTCTAACAATTGGTATCAGAGCCAGCCCCTTTTATCTAAGGGTAGATCTTAGAGCTTAAACATGTCAAGCCATGAAGGAAATTCAACCAATAAGGCCCCTCTATTCAATGAAACAAACTTTTCCTTCTAGAAAGTTAGAATGAGAACCTACATAATGTCATTAGATGCAGATGTCTAGGATGTGGTAGATACTGGTTATGTAAAGCGAGTTGTGCTAGCTAATAAGGATGAAAAACTAGAATTTAGCTTCAACGCTAAGGCTATGAATTCTATCTTGAGTGGGCTTGCAGAAGCATAATTCATAAAAGTTATGCACCTAGGAACTGCCAAAGAAATCTGGGACAAACTCATTAGCAGTTATGAGGGTAATTTGAAGGTAAAGGATGCAAAGCTTCAAACCTACAGAATACAGTTTGAACAACTGAAGATGAAGGAAGATGAAACTGTTGGAAAATACTTTCTAAGAGTAGAAGAAATGGTAAATGCAATGAAGGCACTTGGTGAAACAATTGATGAACCTTCTTTAGTTCAGAAAATCTTGAGATCTCTCCCAGATAGGTTCAAACCGAAGGTCTCTTCTATAGAAGAACTTAATGATCTAAAAACCTTGGAGTTTGATAAATTTCTAGGAACATTGACTACATATGAAATGAGAATAGTTAAAGATAAACCCACCTCCATAGAAGAATCATTTAAAGAAGACAAGAATGAGGATTCTGAGCCCGATGAAATTGAAGAAAAAATTGTGAAGAGACTGAAGAAGGGATCAAGAAAATACAAAGGTAAACTGCCTTTCAAATGTTTTAACTGTGTTAGGATAGGTCATTTTTCAAACAAATGTCCCCACAAAGGAAAGGATCAGACATGTGATGATGAGGAGAAGTACAAACACATAAATTTATATATAAAAAAAAACTTTAAGAATAAAGGTTTGTGCGTAAACAATGATGATGATCCTTCAAATGATGAAGAAAATGACTCCTCTATTGAAGATAAACTAAATGAATTCATACTTATGGCCAAAGAGGATTATGATAATAAAATCACAGGGAGTGATGAAGAAGAAACTGTGGTTGACATGGAAGGAGAACTGATTAGTGCACTGGAAGAGATTAACAGACTAAGAATCAAGAACATAAAGCAAAGACAATTGTTAATATAGTTCTAGAAAGACAGTAAAGAACCTAATGAAGACATTGTCTTACTAAAAGTAGAATTGGAAGAGGAAAAGAAAATCGAAGAGATTCTAAAACAACAACTATCAGAAAAGAATACAAGATGTGAAGCATTAGAACAAGAAGTAGTGAAAACGAGGAAAGAAATGGAGAAGTTTCAATCCTTGTATAATCAAAATCTGTCAAGTATCAAAGCCTCAGAAGGATTGGCCACCACTCTGAATCAACAAAGGAATCCAAAGCTGAAGATTGGCTTGGGTTATGAAGAGGGGTCAAGCAGTGGTAAGCCAGGAAATGAAGAACCCATCAATTTTTTCAAAAGTACAACCAATGACAATAACAAACCTATAGAAACAAAGGAAGACAATCCGCCGCCCAGGTCAAGTAAGGTAAAATATGCCAGATCTGAATCTGTAGAACAAAGAAGTAATGCACTCACTGCTGAAATATGTCATCAGTCTAGAAGAAATCGATTTTCTCAAAGAAGACAACCATTTTCCAGGTACAAAAGAATTTTTCTATGGCTATTGTTACTACTGTGCTAACTTTGGTCACAAAGCTGTAAATTGTTCCTTAAGACTTAGATATGAGCAATTAAGATTTCAAAGGAATAAATACTTGCCACAACAAAGAATGATGCAGCCAAGTAACAAACCTTCACTGATTGCCAATTGCCAAATTAAGTCCAGGGATATGCAACTAAAGAGGTCAAGAAATAATCAACAGTCAATAAGTAGACAACGCTGCACCAATAAGTTTGACCTATTGAACAATGAGATTGAATTCTACATCTGTCATAACTATGGACACAAATCTATAGACTGTCATCTAAGGGAATATGAACCGGATTCCAAATCCCCTGCTGAAAATGTTAAGTTTTGGAAGAAGAAGGAAAGTGACAAGTGTGGATTAGTGTTGTTTGCTCAAAGAAGAACAAATCCTTGGTATATAGACAGTGGATGATCCAAACACGTTATGGGAGACAAAGGCAAGTTTCTATCTCTAATTGAAAGAAAATTAGGAAATGTAACCTTTGGAAATGATGCTCTAGGGAAAATAAAGGGCAAAGGGATGGTGAGCTTAAGTAGTGGAAAAGGAAAAGCCCAAGATGTTCTCCTTGTAGATAGGATGAAACATAATCTGCTCAATGTAATTCAAATGTGTGACAGAGGATGTGAAGTGGTTTTCACATATAAGGACTGCAAGATAAAATCTGTAACCTCAGGACAAGTGGTGGCCAAAGGCATAAGGACAGAAAATAATGTATATGTGTTGAAAGAAAATAGAGAAGAATGTCATTTAAGAAGACATGATGAAAGCTGGTTATGGCATAGGAGACTTGGACATATAAAATTTGACCACTTAATAAAAATCATAAAACTCGAGGCAGCAAAAGATCTTCCAAGGATATCAAAGCCCCAAGATTAAATGTGTAAACCCTGCCAAGTAGGGAAGCAAAAAATGACACAGTTTAAGTCCAAGAGTTTTACTTCAACTGAAAAACCACTCCAACTAGTTGATATGGATTTATGTCGACCATCAAGATAGGAAGACACATGGAAAGAAAACTACTTCAAGTTGATTATTGATGATTACTCCAGACTTACTTGGGTTGCCTTTCTCAAAGAAAAAGATGAAGCATTTGAGAAGTTTAAAATATTTAAGGCTTTAACTGAGACTCAAACAGGGAAGAGGTTAAAGGCAGCAAGATCAGACCGGGGAGGAGAGTTTATTTCAAGAGACTTCAAGGAATTTTGCGATGAGCATGGGATCAAGAGAGAATACACAATCCCAAGAACTCCACAACCAAATGGAGTAGTTGAGAGGCAAAACATAACAGTGCAAAAAATGGCCAAGTCAATGATGAATGAGAAGAACATTGGTCAAACCTACTGGGTAGAAGCAATACACATAGCATTCCATGTTCATAACAAAGCCCACCTCAGACCACAAAGCGACAAGACACCTTATGAACTGTGGTTTGGAAGACCTGCTTCAATTAAACACTTCAAAGTCTTTGGGAGTAAATGCTATATAAAGAATAATGATGAAAACCTTGGCAAATATGATGATAGGGTTGATGAAGGTATCTTATTAGGGTATGCTACAAACAGTAAAGGATACAAATGCTATAATAAGAGGCTACATAAAATGGTTGGATGTATTGATGTAAAAGTTGATGAAGGAATCCCAACAAGAGAGATATACAGAAATGAGTCTTCTACAGAAGACATAGCTGAAGCTGACGATAAACAGGTCTAAGAATCAGAAAATGAAGACTCTGAATCAGATGAAGACTCAGACACTCAGATAGACTCAAATCAACAGTCAACTTCAAATTTCTCTTCCAGAATCATTCAAAAGAATCATCCTGCAAGTCAGATAATTGGAGAAAAAGACAAAGGTGTACAAACCAGGATAAAGCTAATCAAAACCACCGAACAATCTCATATAGCTTTCA
>JZKD02S2257153.1:59485-72290 GCA_000966675.3 Picea glauca | reverse complement strand
GACTAGATTTTGGTGAAACATTTGCGCCCATAGCAAGATTAGAAGCTATCAGAATGTTTCTTTCCTATGCTTGTCATAAAAGTTTTAAAGTCTACCAAATGGATGTCAAGTCAGCCTTTCTAAATGGAGATTTAAGTGAAGAAGTCTATATGGAACAACCAGAGGGTTTCAAACTGTCTCATAACCTTGACTTAGTATGCAAGATGAAGAAAGATTTATATGGTTTAAAACAAGCCCCTCGATCCTAGTATCACAGACTGGATACGTATCTCAAAGACAAAGGGTTCAAGAGAGGAACAACTGACAACAATCTGTATATTAAAATAGAGGATAATAATTTTCTCATCGTACTGGTCTATGTAGATGACATTATATTTGGATGTAATAAGGATTCATTGGTACAATGGTTTTCTTCTGCCATGGAGTCTGAATTTGAAATGTCTATGATAGGAGAACTATCATTTTTTCTTGGTCTGCAAATTACTCAGAGGCCCGAAGGGATGTTCATTTCTAAAGAAAAATATCTAATAGAAATGTTGAAAAGGTTTCAAATGGAATATTCTAAACCCATGGGTACACCTATGGTAACTGGATGTAAATTAAGCAAGGATGATGATTCACCTAATGTTGATCAAAGCTCATATAGATCAATGATAGGAAGCCTGCTGTACATCACAACATCTCACCCAGACATAATGCATGCTGTAGGAATGGTAGGAAGATACCAGGCTACACCTAAACAGAGTCATTTGCAAGCTATCAAAAGGATATTCAGGTATTTGAAAGAAACAACGACTTATGGTATGTGGTATCCCAGAAATCAAAATCTTCAGCTGACTGCTTATTCAGATGCAGATTGGGCAAACTATGTTGATGAGAGAAAATGCACCAGTGGAGGAGCATTATTCCTGGGTGACTCCTTAGTAGCATGGATTAGTAAAAAGTAAGGTTCCATTTCTTTATCAACCACAGAGGCAGAGTACATTGCTGCTGCTACCTGTTTCACTCAGGTATTATGGATGATTCAAACACTTGCAGACTTGGAGGTAAAATACACTGCACCGATCCCAATTCATTGTGATAACACTAGTGCCATCAGTGTGTCTAAAAATCCTGTATTCCACTCCAAGACCAAGCATATTCCCATAAAATATCATTTTTTGAGAAAGCAGGTCTCCAATCAGATTGTTCAGGTCCATTACATACCAACGACAGAACAAATTGCAGACATTTTTACTAAACCTCTACCCAAGACACCATTTGAATATCTTAGACAGAAGCTGGGTGTTATCCCGTCTCACATGTAAGAGAGTCCATACTGTTAGGGGGAGTCCTATATTGGTTTCATATATGGTACCTCCTGAAATTAATGCAACAACTCAAGGGGAGCGTGTTTTCTTTGACATTGATGTCAAAGGGGGAGAAAAGGAGTTGTCCGTATCAGATGCTACAGTTGGAGGTCCAAACAGATTAGCGCAACCATTCAGGGTTGCCATCAATGCCAAAGGGGGATATTTTTGGAAGGTTTACAGTTGGGAGTAAGCTTGTCATTGATGGAAAGAACAGTGATGGAAAAGATCAGCATGATCAACAACGCAATGATAATGGAAGAGTAAACTCCATTTTAGAATTTTGGATACCGGGAGTTGAAGTGTCGAAACACTTCACCACCGAAGTGGAAAAATCGTGAAGTGATGAAATTGCAAGGTGGACGAAATTGCGAAGTGGCGAAATCACGAAGGTGGAAAAAATCGTGAAGTAGAGAAATCGTGAAGTGGCGAAATCGCGAGAAGATCGGGGCCATAGGATCTGGGGTATCTATGAAGTCTCAATAGTCATTAGATATGGTGAAGTTGCAAGACAGATAAGTCCAAGAGTCATCCAACTCCCAAAAATTGTGAAGGAATCCTAGCCATCCATCGAAGACAGTCATGGACCATTGATCAAGAGGATGCGTGGTGAAAGATCATCATGTTGCTGACTGGAAATTCAAAGGAACAAGGTTCCCTAACTTCTCGAATTCTCGATATGCGAAATCGCGAAATAATATCAACCGTTAGATCGAGGCCAAATATGGGCCGTTGATCAGGCACAATGAAGGCTTGTGGAGTTGCGAAGTCTCGATAAAATATTGACTGTTGATCCAAGAGGGACGCGTGGCAGAAGATCAGAGCATGTCAAAGCTCCATCTCGGAGTTTCGCGTATCGCGACTTGGAGTGATGAGAACCTCCATCACATGAATCACGAGATGCAAACTCACGATAAGATCTAGACCGTCAGATCACCAAGGGTTCTATATCGTTGATCTTAGCTCCATCTCGAAGCTTTGCCTATCGCGACTTCAAGTGAAAAGAACCTCCATCTAAGGAACCACATGATGCGAATTCAAGATAAGATCTATATCATCAATTCACCAAGAACGTGGACCGTCAATCAGAGCTCCATCTTGAAGTTTCACCTATCGTGACTTGGAGTGACGAGAACCTCCATATAAGGAAAAGAGAGATGCGAGATCGTGATAAGATCTGGACCATCAGATCTATGGAGATTTCAATTGTCAATAAGATTCAATGAAGTTTATAAACTCACGAAATATGAAGTGCCTTTTGGCACATCCTGTGGTCACCACCAGTGGTCACGAGAAGGGAAGGAGTCAGTTCAGATAAGCTCCATTTCGGGGTTTTGGGGATCGCGACTTGGAGATTCGAGATGCCTCATCTCCAAATTCATGAAATTTGAAATCACGAAAGTGCTTTATGCATAAGCACATGGTCTTAACCAGTGGTGACACCATCGAAGAGCTAAAGAGAGGAGTACGTGCAGAAAAGCTTCCTTTCGGCGTTTCAGGGATCGTGACTTGGAAAGTCGAGAAACTTCACAACGGAATTAACGAAAATGAAAAATGTGAAATCGTGAAAAGAATGTTATAAACAAGCACTTGGTCATAGCCATGGTCATATAAAGGAAGGAGCTAGCGCAGGAAATCTCTGTTTTGGAGTTTCGAAACTTGTGACATGGAGACTCAAGATGTCTCATTGCAGAATATCTGAATTGCAAAAGTGAGAAATGGGTAAATAATGCAAGAACTCATCAGAGTTAATCCAACGATGGAGGTGAACATGAGAATTATCGGAGGGCTAATGTTGATCCTCACAGTGTAATTTCTAGAAAACATTGATGGTTTCTACCAGAGGATGAGAAGAGACTTCTGTGTGATTTCCAAAGGAGCTAAAGAGTTACATGGAATCTGCCAATGGAATGAAGACGATTCTTGGAGGAAATTGACAGCTGGATGAGGGTTGGATCTCATAATTGAAACAGAAAGGATGAGCTCGACTGTAACAAAGAAGACGAAGAGTCTCAACTGCTAGAGAGAAAAAGTAATCTCGACATAACACCTAGTGATGATATACATAGGGGTTAAATTGCCAGAGAAGCTGAAGAGTCGCGATGATGATCACTCAGAGCACTTGAGATGTGGAGGAGATTGGCGTGGTATGAGCATGCATAGGAATGGTGAATATTTCATGCACAAGATGCACAGAAGCTATATATATACGGTACAGAGAAGAGATGTGGTTGTTGTTGGAGTTGTTGTGGCTCCTGTTGTTGAAGGTGATTCATGCGTGAAGGAGCAGGGAAGTGCAGCAGCTGAATTGAATAGAAGAGGAACTGTGCAGTGAATGGACATGGCACACAGAGCATAAAAGGCAGAAGAACAAACAATGCAAGTCAGGTGTGTAGGAAGGCAGTGAGGAAGACATAGAAACAAAATGCAATAGAACAGTGATGAGACTGGTAAGCTGTTATTGAACACTATATCACTGTAATAGGTTTCAGTATTTCATATTCATAATCCAGGGTGGTAGGGAGGTGCTAGGGAGGACTGTTGTCCTCAGAGGTTCAAGTGGGTGCTTGAACACAGGGAGTTCTAGCTTCCTTCTAGTCGGTGCTAGAGAAACCAGGGAGTTGATGCTTCCTTCTAGTTGGTGCTAGAGAAACCAGGGAGTTGGTGTTTCCTTCTAGTGGGTTCTAGAGAAAAACAGAGAGTTGGTGCTCTCAGCAAGTTGTAGCTTGAAAAACAAAGGTTGTAGCCTCACAATGAGTTGGTGCTCATATATATGATAATGTAAATAATGTAAATAATACTTATCATATAAACAAGAAGAGGTTTTTACCATGTATGGGTTTCCTTGGAAAATATCTGTCTCTGTGTTTCTCATATATGTGACAGATGCTGAATGTGCCATTGGTTATTTCTCTACATTATTGTGATCATCATTGAGTGCCTTATAAATATTTAAAAAAAATCATAATTGTTTAAGCTCGGGGACAACTGATTCACCCCCCCTCTCAGTTGTCCAACAAATGAATGTATGCGTCTTTGTGGATTATTATTTTCTAAATGTTAGATGACTGAATTAACTAGTTAGATCTGGTATTCGACATGAATGAATAAAATGAATACTATAATTAGATGTTAGACTGAATGAATCAAGATTAAAACCACAAATCCCCACTCATTCCCAGGTTACAGACACCTGAGTATTGTAGCCACCCATAGAGCTATCTCGTGTGAGAATGCGCAGTACCCTAAGGGTGCTATGTTGCCTTCTGGTCTACCAGAGGGGCTAATAGTTTTAAAGGGATTTTTTTGGGATCTTATCAAATCTGAAACAAGGTCAATATATGATAGTAAGCTATGATAAAAATAACCCATAAAGAATCCTAAGTAAAAGAGGTAAAAGCCAATGACTTTCATACCTTATGTTCTTGTCCCTTCACAACAAAGCCTTCTGGCTGAGACAAGACAATATTCTCTTTCAAGTCTCCATTCAAGAAAAAATTCATCAAATCCATTTGAGGAAATTTCCATCCATTTTTTGTTTCCATGGAAAATAAAGTATGGATGGTAGCCCATTTTGTTGTGGTGGAAAAAATGTCCTCATAATCAAAACCTTCTTTCTATGAAAATCCTTTTTCCACGAACCTTACTTTGTGCTTGTCAAGTGAGACATCTAATTTGTACTTGTTCTTGAATACACACTTGTATCCCATTGGTTTGGTTCCAAATGGAGGGTGCACCAACTTCCATGTACTATTCTTGATGAGAGCATCATATTCTTTCTGCATGGTTTCTTTCAATTCATCTTGAGAAGTGGATTCTTCAAAGGAAGTGAGTTCAAGGTTAGTAGATAAATTCAATTCACAATTATATGAAACATCTATGTCATCTGCATCACCTGAGTTTGAATTATCTACATTACCTCCATCTTCTCTTGAGGAAATTCGGGTTCCTATCTTTTCGACCTCATTAGGATGAACAATTTCAAGTGTTTTTGTGAGCCATTTTGGTGGAAATTTATGAGATGGTCTATGTTTCTCAATTGATTGAGATGGTGATGAGTTCTCATCAAGACTCAAAATTTCAATCCTCTCGATCACACCATGCAAATTAAATTCAAGTTTTGATGCAATGGTTGGAATTTCTTCATGTGTAGGAGATAATGCTTCAAAAGGAGATTCCAAAGATTGACCCAGTATAGGGATCCCCCTTCAAGATGTGGAATATCATCATAAAATTCATGATATATATTTACACAAGTGAATCTGTCTAGATGATTAAGTTGACTCTCAACAAATTTTCCACTCTTGGAGGATTCAAGAAATATTGCATCTCTAGAAAGGATGAATTTATTGTTTGTCTAATTGTAAAGACAATATCCCTTGGTGGTATTTGAGTACCCCAATAAGATAAAATTTTGAATCCTTGCATCAATCTTACTTATTTTCTCCTTAGGAATCAAGAGATAGTAGGTGGAACCAAAGACCCTGAGATGCCTCACCGAAAGAATGTGGCCATACCACATTTCATAAGGAGTTTTGTTTTGAAGAGCATGAGATGGACACCTGTTTTTCACATAAATTTCACAAATAACTGCATCAACCCAAAAAATCAATTTTACATTCTTTAAAAACATCATGATACAAACCATATTTAGGAGTTTCCAATTCATTCTTTCAGCTACACTGTTTTGTTGAAGATTGTATGGAACTTTGGTTTGATGCTTGATCCCATGTTGGAAAAGGTAGGTTTCAAATTCATTAGATGTATATTCTTTTCCATTATCAGTGTGAAGAGAGAAAGTATGAGACTGAGCTTCATCTTGAATCCATACATGCAATTTTTTAAATGTTTCAAAATATTATGATTTATCTTTCAACAAGTACACCCAACACATACTGGTGTAATCATCAATAAAAGAAATGAAATATTATTTCCATTTGTAGAAGGAACAAGCATAGGGTCACACAAATCAAAATGAATTAGTTAAAGTTTTCTACATGCTATGGAAGTAGAATCATGAAATGGTTGTTTTCTATTCTTTCCAAGGATACAAGCATCACATTACTTCAATTTCATAGGAATAGTGGGTAAACCAAAAACACCATTATTTCTCAACAAATAGAGACTATCATAATTAATATGGCCAAATCTAGCATGCCACAAAAGACTATATGACATTGTACCTTCACTATGATGAGAGAGGTATGTAGAATTTTGTGTATGGGCATATGTCCCATTCAACTTCAGTAGTGTTCCATCTTCCATTCTAGTCATAAAAACCATGTTGTGAGAATCCTTCCTTATTTCCACTTTTACATCGAACATGTGAATAGAGTGACCTTGATGTCATATGCGCACAAGGGACAACAAGTTCTTTTGTAGTTTGCAAAGATAGAACACATTATGTAGAAGGAAATTCTGGAGTCTAGGAAAATTAAGCCTAGTGGTGCCCATTCCCAAAGGTTTGAGACTTGATTTATCTACAAAACACACCATGCCATCTACATTTCCATTGAAGTCTTCAAAGAATTTTCCTCTGAATGTCATGTGGGAGGTTGGACCTGTGTCAAGAATCCATGCATCTCTCCAAGGAGTACATGGAGTGTTAAATAAATATTCGGTTACTCCTATATTGCAGTGGAAAACAATGTAATGAGTAGATTCAGGTGGATTACCTTTTGTTGGTTCTGAAGTTTTAACTTTTTCCTCTTTATGATTCTCTCTATCCTCTTTGATATTCTCCCATGGAAATTTGTAATCATTCACTTCATGTGACCCATTATTTTTGAAACGGGTACAGTGAAGATTGGATCTTTCATTATGGTTGTGTCTACCCCCTGCTCCTAAAAGTATTTATTCCACGTCCCCTTTTGTTGCCTTCTCCTCTACAAGAATCATGTGGTTGACTCTTCACTTTCTGAGCAAGGAGCATAGTCTCACCGATGAAATGAGATGACTTCTTTCCAAAGGATTTCTCACATTATACAACTTTCTCCACCACCTTGTCAAATGTGATGGATTTTATATAACCACTTTGTTGTAGTGATTCAAGGTAGTGACAATATGTATGGTAGAGGTACTTAATGAAGGCCATGAGAGGGGGATCTATATTCACCCCAGTGGCATCAATGTCATGCATTATGGATTTTATATTTGAAGCTAAAGCCATAGGGTCATCATTCTTCAACTCTAGGTTGAAGAGCTTCACCATTAGTTGTATGAGTTCCAATTCAGAGTGTGTGTCATACAAGTCACTTAATCTCTTTAAAGTGCTATAGGAGTTGCTAATAGAAGAAATATGATGACTCACCTCTTCACTTACTTTCACATAGATCACAACATATGCTTTATGATCTTTGTTCTTCCATATGACATGTTCTTTGTTTGATGTTGGAATGAGTGGTCTGTAACTCTTCTACTTTTCTTTTGAGGAAACGGATTCAAAGCATGATTCTTCTTCTTTTTCAATGATTGTTGTTGCTTCACAAATGCCATTCCACAGGTCGTTGATGATCAAAGTGATTTTGATATTTTTGTACCATTATCTATAGTTCTTTTTACCAATCAACACTACTATGATGATGCTAATGAGAGAATGTATCTTATCATATCTTCACTCACGCATAGAAAAAAGAAATTTGTGAATTGATAGCTATGTAATATTACATATGGATAAAACCCTCATCAATGATACCAACCAACTAGTAATAAAAATTTCATAGCAACGATCAATGGTTTGGGTGAGTTCTTTGTTTGAGTTTAAATTCTGTCCCGAGGGCACACTTCACTCAGTGTACAAACTATTGAGAAGTCCATGGGAACCATGGAAAATCGGACACAACAACACTTGGACACAATGATAATTGGCGAAAGGGATGATTTCTTTGTGGTCGTGGGTTCATGGTATGTAATTAGAAGTGGTGATTAAGAAAGAGGATATTTCATTGTGATTAAGCAAGCAGATCTAGAGTTACGTGTCTCGTAAATGAACAAAATAAAACACTAGGAATTACACTCTCATTTTTACGTCTCATTCCTCAATGGATAAAACAATTTTACCACACCATGAACTAAGAATTAATGGGAGAATAATCTTGAGGAAGAATCAAAATACCAAATTGATTGGCGACGGACGTGAAAAATGGTTTTGGAATAGTGGACTACTGTGATACTTGGTGGAAAGTTGAGGGTCCTTTTTCATGCTCGTAAGACTAGATGGGTGTAGAGTTTCGTGTGAATGGAATGCAACTGACAGATATTAGGGTTTTCACTATGCGAGAGGAGGAACATAGAACCGTCTGGAATGTGACCAGAAGAGATTATGGTTTTCACTGTGCGACTCTGATAGATTGACCAACAGAGGAATTGACTAAGGTGCCAAAAGCGAGAGAGAGGGATAGGCAAGAAGACATTTTCTTTATGTTGGGGGAAATAAAATTCCTAGAGAAATAATGGAGTTAGGCTGGCCTCTAATACCACTATTAGGTCAGGTATGGAAAGACACGTAACTCCACTATTGTGATTTTCATTAACATGAAAGGTGCATAAATACAAAGTAAATAACTAGTGGTCTTCCCTAAGGAGTGACTCTTCCTATCACCTATGACTCTTCATATTTACAATAATGTTACAATAACGTGTCCAACAAAGTCAATTAGAATCCTGAGGGATTGGGACAATTTTAGTGGAAAAGAAGAAAGTTGAGTAGAATTGTTACCATGAAAAGAGGGGGAATTCTATGAGACAACAATTACAGTGAAATATGAGAAGTGTAGATGAATCCAACAAGGGTGTGATCTTGGGATAAAATGTATTTGAATGAGTGAGTGAAGAACACCTCCAATGGTAGGATTGGGTAGATGTTGTGAGAGGATATACGACTCCATTCTTGAAGAGCATTGGGTAGAGTTTGTGGAGGATGAGGTGTTAAATAATTTGTAAGAGTATGTTGCATAAATGTTGTAGCAAAAGAGAGAAGTACATAAGGAAAAAATAAATTTCTTGTGAATATTGAAAAGGGAAAGAGTGTACGATGCATTGAAAACTATAACATGGCAAGGAGAGGAGTAACAATTTATTTCATATACATAGACATAGCTATTAGTGGATTTGAGCTATTCTAGTGATCGTGAAGATCTAGATCAATACCTAGGTGATGATCCAGTCATTGAACCATAAGAGTTAGTATCATATCCATTGACGATAATCTATAGTCACCAATAGAAATAGTAGCACCATCTTATCCATTTATAAATATGAATCCAGTAGCTTGACCAAATGCAATAGCAACATACCTATACCTAGTATAACCATATCCAATTTTAGTAGCTTCATGGAGACCACTCACTATCGATATGAAATGTGGATGGTGGAGTTAATAGATGGAACTTATAATGTACTGAATAAGACTCCAACCAATTTATATTATATATGATATAAGAAGCAATGAAGGGGGATTATAGGGAAAGGAACAATGTATAATAACATGGGGCTAGGTCATGTTCTTTATTAATGGTGGGTGAGGCACTTGATATAATAAATGACAAACAAAATGCACCAACACCATTTGGTGAAGTGATCTAGGGTTGAACCATAGTGGTAGAACAAGGAAGCATTCTAAATTTCTTAAAGAGGTAACATGGAAAGGAGATGAATGCATGTGGTGAGAGGAAGAACCAAAAGAGAAATTTTTGGTTCAGATGTGGTGGAAAATGTTGTAGAAAAAGAGAGAATTACAAAAGGAAAAAAGAAATTTATGGTGAATATTGCAAAGGGGAAGAGTGTAGATTGCATTGAAAACTATAACATGGAAAGGAGGGGAGTAGCAATTTATTCAAAATATAGAGACATGGGAAGTAGTGGCTTCAAGTTATTCTAGTGATTGTGAAGATCTAGATCAATACCTAGGTGATGATTTAGTCATTGAACTGTAAGAAATAGTAGAATATCCATTGAAGACAGATCTATAGTCACCATTACCAATAGTATCACTATATTATCCATTTATAGATAAAAATATAATCACTTGATTAGGTGCATTAGGAACATACATATACCTAGTATAAAGATATCTAATTTTAGTAACTTCCCAGAGACCACTCACAATCGAGACATAATGTGGATGGTGGAGTCGATAGATGGAACTTATGCATACTTAATAAGACTTTGAAAAATATTATATATGATAGAAGAAGTGGCGAGGGGGATTATGGGGATAAAAACAACATATAATAGCATGGGGCTAGGTCATGTTCTTTAATAATGATGAGTGAGGCACTTGATATAATAAAGGGAAAATGAAATGCACCAATGCCATTCAGTGAAGTGAGATAGAGTTAAACCATAGTGGTAGAACAAGCAAGCATATTGAATGTATTAAAGAGATAACACAACAAGGATATGAATGTGGTGAGAGTAAGAACCAAAAGAGAAAATGTTGGTTCAGATGTGATGGAAAATGTTGCAAAGTTTTTGTAACAAATGATGAGGATGGATGCCTTCAAATTATCCCAGTAGAGGGGAATTATCATATTGAAAGTGATTGAGAGAGATGAAGAGGTATATGTGAAACAACATCAAATGAACATAAAGATTAATTTTTTTTATGGAATTTTATACCCATGAGAATTGATGAAGTGTATTGAACAAGTGAATCAATATTTTGATTGCAATGAGATTAAAGATCCCCAAAGAGTAAAATTACTTGTGAAAGATTGAGGAGCGAAGAATATGATTGGTGGTAGTAGCTAAAGAGGGGGGAGAAATGGAGAGGCAAAGACAAGATCCAAAATTGGGAGAATATGGCAACGAAATTGAGAGGTAAGTTTGTAGAATCTCATTATACTTTGAAAATGAAGAGAAAATTAAAGAAATTAAAGTAGAATGATAAACGTGTATAAATATATTTAATGAATTATAGCATGGTCATGAAGTACACTTTGTATTTATGCACCTATTATGTTTATAGCCTCTGACAAAACGTGTCTGGGTTACAATGAAAGGAAGGAATATGCTTATGAAGAAGCCTCGACCTCTTCAAAATAGTCAAGTGAATAAAGGACCAAGAGTTATGCTGATATACTAAAACAATTTATCAAGGTTGAAGACAACAGAAAGTAATAAAAATATGTTGCATAGAATAAAATATTCCTCTCAAGGATAGAATCAGAAAGACTCTCCCATCAAGATGGAATAACAAAATTAGGAACAAAAATTATTTCTTTGACTATTGTTATTCTTGCAATGGTTTTGGTCAAAAGCAATAGATTGTGGAATAAATATAAGAAACGGTTACATGAGCAACAACAACATAGACACCCATGGATTCTCAAGGAGAAATTACAACTCATTTTCCCCTTTGCTGAACTATAACATCATATGTTATAACTACAATAATTTTGGGCATATAGAAAAATTATGCAAAAATAATTTCAAAGAAAATAAAGAAAAAGGAAGCCCAAACAATCATGGAAAGAAACCAAGAACAAAGGGAATAAAAGAAATAAAAATCCTTGTTCATTCAAGCTACACTTCATGCACAAAATAATAAGGATAAGTGGTGCATTGACAGTGGGTGCTCTAGTCACATGACAAAAGACAGAACAAAGTTTATTGCCTTGAAGAAGAATGAAAGCAGTGTCACCTTTAGAGACAATGATAGTTCAAGGATAGTTGGAAAAGGAACTCTCAGTATTGACAATGGAAGGGCCAATGTAGAAAAGGTTCTATGTGTGAAATACTTGAAGCACAATATTGTTAGTGTAAGCTAGATGTGTGACCAAGGACATACTGTTACTTTTGACTCTCAAGAATGCAAGATCATAAAGGAAAATTTAGGTAAGATGGTTGCAAAACCAATCAAAACCCCAAACAATGTGTATATCCTTGATGAAATTAATACAGAGAAATGTTTTATGGGGAAAACAGATGAAAGATGGATGTGGAATAAAATAATGGGCCATATGAGCTTTGACAACCTGGTAAAAATAAACACCAAACAAGAAGTAAGTGATATTCCTAAGATCACAAAACCCTCAAACCCTATTTGCAAGAAATATCAGCATGGAAAATTGTCGAGGGTGAGCTTCAAGACAAAGGAATATGCAACATGAAAGACATTATAACTTATGCATACAGATCCCCGTGGACCAACAAGAACAAAAAACTTGCAAGGAGAAAGCTATATTTTTATATTGCTTATTGATGATTTTACAAGAATGACTTGGGTTACCTTTCTCAAAAATAAATATGAGGCATTTGAAAATTTTAAAACATTCAAAGATTTAGTTGAGAATGAGACTGATATGAAAATAAAATGTTTAAGTTCATATAATCAAGGTGAGTTGTTAAGAACCAAACATCAATATAGCATAGAAAAACCTCAGAAAAAGTACTCAACGCCTTGAAAAAGAGATAATTTCAGATAATAAGCCTCTTCGAGGGGGCAACCTCCTTTT